>JAQZBX010011017.1:29050-43621 GCA_029593785.1 Cabassous unicinctus | reverse complement strand
TTTAAGTCTGTGACTTCTGTGTTTTAAAATTAATACCTTAAGAAGATAAAGAACAAAGAATAAGGGAAGCAGATGTGGCTCAAGCGATTGGGCTCCTGCCTACCATATGGGAGGTCCAGGGTTCAATTCCCGGGGCCTCCTGGTGAAGGCAAGCTGGCCCGCGTGGCCTACTGGCCTGCGTGGCGTGCTGTCCTGCGCAGGAGTGCTCGCCCGCACAGAGTGCTGGCCCACGCGGACAGCTGGCTCAGCAAGATGATGCAACAAAAAGAGACACAGTGGAGAGACATTAAGAAACGCAGCAGACCAGGGAGCTGAGGTGGCTCAAGAGATTGGGCGCCTCTCTCCCACTCCGGAGAGTCCCGGGATCGGTTCCTGGTGCTGCCTAAAGAGAAGACAAGCAGACACAGAAGAACACACAGCAAATGGACACAGAGAGTGGACAGCTAGCACAAAAAACAACCAAGGGGTGGGGAGAGGAATAAATAAATAAATCTTAAAAAAAAAAAAAAGAACAAAGAATAAAATAATCTCCAAAACCTTAAACACTCGATTTATTTACTTCCTTTCCTAGTCACATAACCCAACATTCCACGAGACTCTAGGCAACAGAAAATTAGATATTCTAGAAAATTCTGATTAACCTCACAAAGCTCAGCCAAGTGATTGGCTTAAACTAAAACTCCTTGGCCAACTAAGACCTCTACGGGGTTCCACATGGCTCCAATCAAAGCCCCTGCACCCGTTACATCTGCATCTCCACTCACCACAGAAACTCTCGAACTATAATTTTTTAAGGAATACTTTACTCCCCAAGCTCCGTAAATAGTCATCCAACCCTCTCGATGATGAAATCCAGGTACTAAGAAGGCCCGTAACTCATCCAAGCCCTCCTAACAAGTAAATGGAAGAGCTGGGACAAATCCTAGGCAATTTGACTCAAACTCACATTCTTAACCAATGCACCTCTGTGATCCATCAATTAGCTTTGAGAAAAGAGACCAAAATATGAAAGGAGCATGGCATGTCCAGAGAGCAGCAAGGAGTTCAGGGTACATGGAGGGAAGTAAGGTAAGCTGGGACCTGCTTCTGGAGGGCTTTGAATGTCATGTTAAATATTTAGAGCCACATAATTCATTCGTTTGTTCATCCATTTGCAAATATTTATTGAGTGCCTCCTATGTGCTAGGTATTTGAGGCTGTATAGTGGTAGACTTAGTTCCTGCCCTCAAGGAACACAGACTCCAATGCAGAATCACAAGGCAGGGTGTCAATTAGATTAATGGATAGCTTTCAGGTTTTTGTATCATTAAAGAACATCTTTGGCTTTTTGATGAGATATTTTCTGAAAACATTTCAACTATGAATCTATTTCATTCAGGTTTACTACACATCCCTGGTGCTACACTAAATCTGTAAAATGGTCCTCAGTCAATTGCTCATCTCCTTGTGATAATGAGTCATGGGCATTCTACAGTTCTTAGATGACTGAAAGAAGAACCTGTGATAGTGAGGTTGCCAAGAGGTTGCAGGTCTGATACACCTTTAGAAGGCAAGGGTAGAAATGATCTAAGATGGTACTCTGGCTCACTGGAGAATCTTCAGTAAACTTTTTTTTAGTGCCTACTATGTGTAGGGTGCTTTGCAAGTCTTATAACAGGTGATGAAGAAATATTTTTTGAATTAATGATTGGGGATAGGAATAGACACTTGGTACCTGGTTTCAAGGAGGTTGTAACCTCTCTAGGGAATCAAATCATTCTAAAGATAAGTGCCAATATAAGATAACATGTGCATTGACTTAAAAGGACTCACTACATCGACAAGCTTCAGCCTCTAAAATCAGCACAAACAGTTGTGATGCTTGTAGAGTTCTTCTTTGCTGGCCTTTATTCTCTATAGGTTCTATTCTTCTAAAAAGCATTTCAGTAATTAACTGTATCCAAAGTCTGCAGGATAAGATTTTGATTTAATAAATTTTCTGAATTCAGTTATTCTGGATACTGTGTCAGAGTCCATAAAGCCAAGGTCCATAAAAAGCCATGCCTGTACTTAAGAAATAAAAGTTACATTAACTTTGATCTTAAACACCATGACATTTATATGAGGTTCAGTGGAAGAAACTTTCTGGGCACTGGAATTTTATGAATTGGTTAAACAAAAAAGATAGGGGTGTGTGTGTATGTGTGTGTATCCATGTGTCCCAAACTCTTTTGCTAACTAGAAAACCTATGGCAGTGTAGCTTAGATATGAGGAGTGCTGGCCAATTAGGCATGATGCAAGTTATATTTCTTGTAGATTGCTGCAATTGTTTCTCAGTATGACTTTCTTTGTTTTTTGGATTCTCAAGGGGCTGTAGTTTTTCCCAAGGAGGTACACCTGGATGTTCGTATTGGGTTCCTTTAGAAAGAAGCTACCAATGCGGAATAATCATTCCTTGATATAAAGCAAAAAAATTGGTAAATGAAAATTAGACTTGGATACCTACAGATCAAAAGTTAACTTGATATGAGATTATAAAAGGATTACCAAATTTTTATTGCCATATCAGAGAAAGATTCTCTCATGCTTATGAACAAGGGTGAGAAAAACTTATGTTTATGAGAACCTTTTGGAAATCTCTAGAGGAGCCGGTGACTTGAGAAACTGGACTACATGCCCTGGTGGCTATGACAGTATAGTGGAATGGGGGCAGAATCCCAAAGTTCTGCCTCTAGTTTTGTGCATAGTTATAGTTAAGACTTTAGGGAAGTCATTTAGTGTTTTTTAGCCTCGATTTCCTTGGTTGAAAAAGTCTAGTACTTCAACATCCTTTGAGTTTTAAGTATTGGTACTAAGTGGTATTACCTTATGAGCCCAAGTCAGATATGCTCCACTGCTCCACCACCGAGTATACATTTGTATTGAAAACTACTTATCACTATTTTTTTAACCTGCTCACATAACTGTGGGTTCTTTTGAGATATTATGATTCAGAGAAGTTAAAAATCATATGCACATTGACATTTTACTAAGCATTCCTCTGAGACCCTTTATAAATGATGACAAACATCTAGAATGAACCCATAAAAAACTAAAGTAGAACTAACTCTCAACATAGAAAAATACCAATTTAAAATATTTTATTTTTCTTCTTTAGTCATTAAGACGTTCAGCTGGAATGTAAACTTAGATAACCGTTTGTGCAATATAGAAAAAGTAGCCAGAATCACAAACAAACCAGTATCTTAACTGCCCCCACCCCTGTGCCAAAAGTTAGCCTGAATACTTGCAGAGATAAAACATTAGAAAATGATTGCATTGCATTCACATTGGCACACAATTTTTACAAACGGCTGGTATTTGTTAATATACAAACTGAAGGAAGCATATGTTTTTACTAGGAGAATTTGTATTATAAAGATATTGAAGAGGAATACCCTGAAGCAATGTTGAGTGAAACCAATGTTGGGTGGGGACAAATGCTATACCTCTGTGTCCTCCCTCATGTGCTAAGGAACAAGAATCATATAAAAATTAGAGAAACAAATGAATATAAGCTCATTTTTGCCATAATAGAAAGGCGAAGAGGAGTAACTGCAGACAGACCAGAGAAACAGAACTAGTGCTTATTGCTCATGGAGATCAGGTGTGAAGACAGCATTGGCAAATTAATGACCCAGGCCTCCATAAGACCACTGCTCAAGCTTCCACCACTTATCTAAGGCCATCATTACCTCCTCCCGCCTTCTGCTACCCACCAAACTGCTGAGAAACCATGCATTGTGCTGAATTTAGTTTCATCTTCCTTATTTTGTTTTATTCTCCCATCCTCACCTTCACCTTAGGAATCTTCTAATAAAATGTATTTCACAAGCAGAGAACTTCAGAGCTGGATGGAAGCCCAACACTTCTCAACCTTTTTGACCTGGATTTGCATTCACATTTATCACCCTTACTCATTTGCTTATTGTTCAACATGATGTTGCTTTTTGAACAACACTGTTTACTGCCTTGACAAGCTCGCTAATTTATTGCCCAGGTAAAGATCTCACCCTCTTTCACACCAATTCAACACTCAGCTACACTGTTCCTTGTAGTTCTCTCTCACAGAAGGTTTCTCCGCATTGCCTGACATTGATCTATATGAAGCTGCACAGCCATGAAGGGTTATTGTCATAGACAGTGTCTTATTTCTGGCTGCTAAAACAAATACCACTCAATGGGTTGACTTAAACAATGGGAATTTATTGGCTCACAGTTCTGAGGTTAGGAGATGTCCAAAATCAAGGCATCAGCAAGGCAATACTTTCTGCCTAAAGACTGTAGTATTCTGGGGCTGGCTGCCAGTGATCCTTGGATCCTTGGCCTTTCTGTCACATGGCAAGGCACATGGCGACACCCTTTCCTTTCTCTTCTGGGTTCTGTTGAAAATCCAGCTTCTTGCTTCCCTGTGGCTTTCTCTGTAAGGCCCCAGCAATAGGATTAATACCCGTTCTGGGGGCGGATGTAGCTCAAATGGCTGGGCGTCCGTCTCCTATATAAAGGGACCTGGGTTTGATCCCCGGGACCTCCCAGTAAAAAAGAAGAAAAATATAGAAGGCGCATGGGCTGCCGGCCCCTGCAAGTGGGTGTGCCGCCAGGCCCCATGCACAGGTGCACCGTCAGGCTCTGCAAGCGGGTGAGCCACCAGGCCCCGTATGCGGGTGTGCCATCAGGCCCCATGCACGGGTGCGCCGTCAGGCCCTGCTGAGCCATGCAGCAAGATGATAATGTAACAGGAGAGTGACACAAGGGAGAGCCAAGACAAGACGTGCTGAAAAGCCAGGAACTAAGGTGGTGCAAGCGGTAGGATGCCTCTCTCCCACATCGGAGTTTCCCAGGATTGAATCCCGGTGAAGACAGGAGGAGAAGGATGAGAAGAGAGGGCAGGAAACAGACACAGAGAATTGCCTAGTGAATGGACACAAAAACAGCAAAAACAGGGTGGGGGGTTGGTAAAAATGGATAAAAGCAAATAAATAAATAAATAATTTTTTTAAAAAAAGGACCCATTCTGATTCAGTTGGCCACACCTTAACTAAAAATAACATCTTCAAAAGGTCCTGTTGTTAATCTTCTTAACAAGATTAAGAACATGTTTCTCTCTGGAGAGCATAAGACACCATGGCAGAATGCAGTGACATAACTAGTGGAGAACTACTGTCCAAGTCACACTCCTCATTTTACATATAATAAAACTGAGTCATAGAGAGTAGAAGTGATCTCCTGAAGTCAATGGCAGGACTGGGATAAGAATCCAGGTTCCTCAGTTTCAAATATAGTGTCCTTTTCATTGTTTCATGCTAAAGAGGGAGAACCAAAGAAGCTGTGATGCCTTGAAACTGTATGGACCCCAGAAAAGTGTGTTCTTAAAGGTAATCCATTCCTGTGGGTGTGGACCCATTGTAAGTAGGACCTTTTGGTGAATATAATCTTAAGCATGTGACCCACCTCACATGGGTCTTAATTCTCTTACTGGAGTAATTTAAAAGAATGAAATTCAGACAAGGAGAGAGAGATCCACGGAAGCAAGCAGTTGAAAGCAACAAAACCTGGAAGGGAAGGGAGAGACCAGCAGACACCGCCATGTGCCTTGCCAAGTGACAGAGGAGTCCAGGATTCTTGGCACACAGTCTTCAGGAGGAAAGCATCCTCTTGATGGTGCCTAGATTTGGACATTTTTTCAGCCTCAGAACTGTAAGCTTGTAAGTTAATAAATGCCCCTTGTAAAAGCCAACCTATTTCTGGTATCTTGCTTTCGGAAGCCTAGCAAACTAGAACAGAAGCATTTATAGTTCTGAGCACTGAACCATCATCTCATCATCCTGCACATTGAGAAGTTAATGGCATCTTTTTTTTTTTTTCTGAAGTCTGTGTGGCTTTCTCAGTCTTATTTGAAAACACAAGGAAACATACATTTTGTGCTTCACGCAGGGAAATCATGTGACTGATCCACCATCAACAGATAATGTGTATTGGACAAACTTTTAGGGAGGGATTTTTTTTTATCTGCAGGAATCAGCTCATTCACTCCTGGGCCTTTTATTTAGGATTCCAGTCTTAGAGTCTCGAATGTTACTTTTCTATGTACAACTGACTGGTTCAACTACTGGCCTCGTTAGTACTATCTGGCATGAGTCTCCTGGTGGCTGGTATTTAGACCACGAAGGGTTCGCCTTGACCTTTGGCTTCCCTCATGGATGGGCACTCTACCTGAAGAGCAGAAGGGTAAAGCTTCTGTCCGTGGTCCCACCAATACATGGTACCTTAGCAAAGCCTTCATTTTCCATGTTTTCTCTCCAAAAATTGTCCCTATAGTTAGTGTTTTCATTGTTAGTGCAAGGAACTTGTTTTTGTGTTTGCAAGGGTGAAATATTTCTATGCTATTATTAAATGCCTAATTTTAAAATGAGAAAAGTTGTGGATATTAATGTTTGTGGAGGAATGACACTGAGCCACAGTTAGATATTTTCTAAATCTGACCCTGCCAGAAATTTGCCTTATGAGCTCTCTAGAAATCAGTTTTCTGACTTGTAAATTTTTAAGGTTTCTTCCAGTGTAACATTCTTGCTCATGTCTTCCAGTTAGGATCCTTCTCCTTCCTGTCAAACTCCTACTAAGACTCAAAGGTCAAGCTCATTTCTTGCCTACTTTTCAGGGTTTTTTCCTCCTGATTCTTCCAAGAAAACATAGCCTTTTCTGTGATCTCATGTCACTCTCATATCACTTCATTCACAGGTTAATTATAACAATTTCCTCTCTAAATTGCAATTAATTGTTTATATGTCAGTCTCTCGCTCAACAGCTTCTCCAGACTGTCTTCTCCTTGAAACAAAGAACTATATTTTATTCATCTTCATAAGAACCATCTTTGTAAGACCCTTAAAGTATTACTTCAAAGTAGAAATATTTTGAGAGTCATTAAATGAGGGAGCCCCTATTTCAAAATTATCCCTCAAACCCCAAATCTGGAAAGTCTACAGGTGCCCAGCAATCCCATCATTAGAATCATTCCATTAAAGTTCTGCTCCTAGAAAACTTTCCACACCATGCAAACATCTCACCTACATGAAATGACTCATTTTTCTACCCATTAACAAATTAGACCTGAAGTTTTGGAACAAAGATGGGGAGTTTTGATGGGAATATGGATGAAGTCTGTACTGTCTGGAAAATTTAGAGTGTGGGGCAAGGAAATAGGGCGAAGTATTTGTAGGGAGGAGACAAAGCTATGTTGCACCATCTGAAGTGGATACAAGTATGTGAAAAGTGATGTGGGGAACTCGAATACATCCTCTGCTGTAGCAGTTTGGCATTATTTATGAATTCCAAAAATAGATATTGGATTATGTTTGTAAATGGGTCTTTTTCCTCTGGGCATATGAGATTATATTGGATTCAGCAGTTTTGCTTTTACTTGATTAAATAATGATTAAGGCTTTGATTGGGTCACGGCAAATTTTGATGCTGAGTTTTGAGCTGGAGCCCGGGAGAAGAACACAGAGGAGCAGAGAGAAGGTTCGATTAGACACAGCAAGGGCCTGGGAAGAGAGACGAGCCATTCACCCGATAGTCTACAGCTGGCCTTGTGGCACTAGCAGAGGAGCTGAGTCCGGAGAGAAGCAAGCCCTGGGAAGAGAGGAACCCAGGAAGCCTGAACTCTTGGCCGATGTTGGCAGCCATCTTGCTCCAACATGCGGCACCAGACTTGGGTGAGGGAAGTAACTTATGCTTTATGGCCTGGTAACTGTGGGCTTCTACCCCAAATAAATACCCTTTATAAAAGCCAACAGATTTCTGGTATTTTGCATCAGCACCCCTTTGGCTGACTAATACAGAATTCTAAATACAATTTTGTCCAAGACCAGTCCTGTGATTGGACTAAAAAACCCCTGTGCTGCATATGGAGTTGCTCTGAAATTGGAATGAGTCATTCTCACAAGTGAGAGTCGTGGGTGCTGACAGATATGTGTACGTGGATTTAATTTCTTTTTTGGATGGGTCAAGTCTTCTTGCATACATGTCAACAGCCTAGGCTCTCAATACTTTTGTGAACACATGTCATGTCACGTGGTCAAGTCTTCTTGTATAGATGTTAACAGCCTAGGCTCTCAATACTTTTGTGAACACATGTCATGTCACGTGGCAGCCATGTTTTTCCCAATCAGACCACCAAAAAATATGCGGAAGGCAGACAATGCCAAGAGCTTTCTTTACCTGGCTCAAGCTAAGGGGAGAGTCATGTCATTAAGGCAGACTGAACTGGTAACTTGTACCAACAGAGCAACAAAATGAAGAAAACTGGGAATGACAGCGCCACTATTGATTGAGTTAGGAAAAAAAACCTTGTTACTTCCTTGAAACATTCTGATTACTCCGTACAGAGTTGTTTGCTGGGCTGACATCCTGTTCCTGAATTTTAATAGCTTAAGGAGGAAGTTACTAATTTTTCCCCCAGCTCTGCAATTTTGAGATCGCTGGATCACAAATCTTTAAAGCTGTAGTTTACATTCTAAATGGGATAGTAAAAGAAAATCATTTAATTTTGAAAACATTGGTTTGGTTTCCTTCACGCAGTCTCAAGTGGTGGTTATTATGCAGAAATTCCTTAAGATGCCAAACAACTAACTACCAACTAAAAGAAATGGGAAAGAGTTCTCAAATTCTTTGAATTTCCATATGCATGACAAAGGCAAGTTTGTGTATTCAGAAAATAGTGAATTTATCTGTGTATGTCTTTCGTCACAGCAGATGGGAGGACAGGCTAGTCTCTTTATTTATCCTTTTGATTACTTCTCTGCACCAAACTACAGCCCCTTCCCTATATATGTAAATTGCTCAAGTTCTTTTCATGAGAGATTAGGCCATGTTCAAGTGGGCTGGGAACTCTCCCAACCCCCTCTGCCCATTTATTGATACTAACCCTGAAAGCCATAGATAAATGCCTTGGGAGAAAGGACTGCAGAGCAAAATCTAAAATCACATGTTCTCCTCTCCTAGACCTCCTACAGCTGTGTCATATTTTGTAGCTATTTTAAGTTGCCTTAATGTATCAAATCTAAAACAAGCCATTGTTATAAATTTAGAACAGATGGTTATGTAAAGATGAACTATTTTTTAATATACAAAATACTATTGCATGTTTTTATACAACTACTGCAGTGTTTTGTTTTTTTTTAACTTCTTGCATTTTTATTAGCTACAATGTTATTAACTGAAATTGAACATTTCAATCACTGCAAGTATCATACCAGCACAGGTTCTCAAACATTACCGACACAATCTATTGATATGACAAAGCTGAATTTATTGCTTACCACAGATAAGGGGAGGCAAAGTGAGAATTGAGAATTGAAGTTTGATTTAAGGAGGGTCTTTCAAAGTGTGGGGGTGGAGGATGATTAGGATTGGATAAGGCTCAAAATAGACCAGTCCCGGGTTGATGGGAACAGCAAGGTGAGGATTTCGAGACATGTGAGTCGAAGAATCATAGGGCATAAACTGTTGTGTTTTTTTCCCTTGAAAAGTCGATGGATCTTTCGGAAAGCTCCTATAATGAAACTCAAACCATTTGTCAGGGCAGGAGACTCCTGGAAAAATAAAGTCATGCTATTCTAGTGAAGACAGGAAGTGCACAGAGGCATTTTAATGTCAACTGTAAGATGTGGTTTTGGTTCTCAGTGTCCAGGCTGTGTATAGGGAAGAGTTTTGGTTCTCAGATCTACTCAAATAACTGAATCTTACAACAAATGAACTGAAGCATTTTTTTTTTACTTGCAGTTTCTTATATTTGTAGCAATTTAACACAAACAGCCTTTTGCACTTCAGCATTGCTTTGAAATCGTTTATTAGCTTATGAGCATATTTCTTGTGTTTGGAGGGAAAATGAAAACAGGAAAATTTCCCCCAAAAAATGCCCACCTACAGTCACCATTAGAACCCTGCAACAAATCCTGTAAACCCAGAGGGGGCAGGAGAGGGAGTCTGAATTCGATAGTTGATTATTTTAAACAGCAACCCATCATTGTGGGCAATACCTCGTCCTATGCCTTCCTTAAGAGGCGACTGAAGAACTCATGGGTGCTGGGTCCTTGCCAGATGAAAATCCTCTGAAGCAGGCAGGAAATCACTATCTTTTAAAAGTTCCAGATTTGTCTTCAAACCACTCGTTTCTTTTCTGTTAAACTGGAAGCAGAGAAATTGCGCGGGATCATTGCAAGCTCCACTTCGGATTCTCTCTTAACCCAGTTCCCGCATAGGATATAAATTCCAGTAGATGCCTCTGATTTCCGTTTTCTCTCCTGGATACATATTGTTAGTCACAGTTTCGGGGAGGGCAGGAGGGTGTTTTGGGGGCAATGAGGCATCCTCAGCCAGGAAAAGGTTGTCTAGGGTTGAAGCACTGGGGATGCTTACCATTTGAAAGAAGTGTGAACACTGTATTTACATTTAAATTAAAATGAAAACTTCCCATAGGTTATGTTTCTGAAAGGTGTGCGTGGTGCATCTGCCCAGGTCTATTGTTTATTCATGCTGTAAATCCTTTGAAATGTGTTAAAATGCTTCCCACTCATTATAAAGCTCCTGCCACTCCTGGATTAAGACTTTGATGTCACCAATCCTGCTTCAAAGGGTTCTTTCTGGGCTATTAATCACAGTTTAGCCTCTGAAGATATCGCCAGAGAAAACATTTGGACATCTTTGTGCTAGACTTGCTAAAACTTTGAAATCTTGTGTGTCTTGCATATGCACAAATTACAGCATTTCCTTTCATTGACAACTTTCTATTTTGCTACAGAATCAAATGACACTGTAGGTAAAAATGCAAACAAATCTTTTCACCCACTGGATTGGGGGGGAAGGGTATCCGAGGGGCTGTGGACGGTGACCAGTGGGGAGAGAAGAGATTCTGAAAACAGGCCACTCGGACTTTTCAAAGGTAAAAAGTGGTAGGAATCAGAGGCAGGAGAGTCAGAGTTCAAAGGGGAGTTGCCTTATCAGTTTTCCTCATCTTTCAGTTTTTTTGACTAACCGGTGCTCATAGTAGCGAATTGGTGAGATTCCCTAGTCTTCTCATGCCTTCTCCCCTCTGCTTTGAGACCCGCGAACTGTTCACAGCAAATAATTAGGAATACTAACAATAATAATGTGCTGGCTAACCTGTAGTGAACGTTTGCCTGGTCCTGGGTTGTGCTGACAGTGCCTTCTGTGAGTTATCTCGTTAAATCCTCACGACAGCTCTGAGAGGTAGGTAGAGCTGTCTTCACATTACAGAAGAGGAACTAAGGCTCTGAGATGTTAATTAACTTGTTTAAGGTCACGCCCCCAGCAGTCGACAAAGCCGGGTGGGCCTCTTGGACTCGCTGCTGCTGCCCTGCCGGGTTCCTCCCTGCTAAGGTTTCCTTGGTGCCTGATCTGCCTTTCCTTGTCCACATCTTAAATCCTTGCAATGGTGTCTCTCTCAGAAAATCCCCTTCAGCATTTTGTTTTTTGCATATTCATCTCTTACAATGATTAGCTGTGCCCTAATTGGAGTCTTTTTTTGTTGTTTCTTTTGTGCTTATGAAACTAATACAAATTCAAGCCATATGCATATTATAATTTATGTATAATATATAAGTAATTATAACCGATAATTGTTATAATGTATACATAATTACAAATTATTTATAATTTATATTACTGAAATTTTCAAAATCAAATTTTCTAAAGTTTTCAAATTCAGAGCAGACATTTGGAAAATTCAGAAAAATATAAAAACACAGGAAGAAAAACTACTCATTATCCCATTCCTTAATTTTTCCTTCAATTTAAATTCTTTGGGAAGCGGGTGTGGCTCAGTGGATAGAGCCCCCGTTTACCATATGGGAGGCCTGGGTTCGCGTCCCGAGGTCTCCTTGTGAGGGCACGCCTGCCTGAGCGGTGCGGTGGGCTGATGCAGCAACCTCACGGCAGGGGGCGGGTGTGGCGCAATGGATAGAGCACCCGTTTACCATATGAGAGGCCCTGGGTTCGCTACGCAGCGGATGGACACTGCAGCACAAGCAGCAAGGGGGGGATAAATAAATAAAATAGGTAAATCTTTAAAAAAAAAAAAAATTTAAATTCTTTGTCTTTTTTCTGAGGTAACTTGGCCCAGACAAGAGCCAGAATAACAGCGTCCTCCAGGTCTTTGCCTCCTCATTTCAGTGCTGGGAGAGCCAAGGTGAGTAGCAAGTTTACACCCAAAATGCTGTGACCGGGGTGGTGCTTCTGGCCATCCTAGGGTGGACAGCATTAGCCTCCTACATTGGGCCCGCTGCCTGGGCAGTCTGGTAAAGAGACTGAAAAATGTATTATATGCTTGTCCTTGGAAGGGGATGCTAGAAGGGTTAATAAATACATTCAACTGTAAAATATGTTTACCTGTTTCATCCTTCCAGCTGATGTTTAGCAAGGATCTCAAGGACTGGCTGGTTAATATTATAAATACTAACACCAAAAAATGATCTTGAGGGTGATAGAGTAGTGAAACAATCAGGTCATACCTCTGAATTGTCTTATCTTTTTTTAACATTGAGTATTAAACAATTTCTTTAGTAAAGAATAAGCAATTCAGCCACACATAACACTGTTGAATATTATCCCAAAATTGATATATACATATATATCTATATTTATTTTCCCCTGCAAATAGAAGACTTACCTGTACATGGTAGTGTTATCAAGCAAAGCAGGAGGTTCCCTGCCCAAGTCCTGAGACCCGGGGGTTTCAGAGAGAGAAAGAGTTTATTGCTAAGCACAAAGTAGGAGATCAGATGACCTGTAACCTGAAAATCTGTCTCTCCGAGCTGCAGTAATTCTGATAGGTTTATAGTATCCAAAGAAAGGCAGGTTTATGCTAATAAGTATAGTGGCTTGAGATGACGAAGTTAGAGATGATCTAATTATTGAGCACAGGCAGATTGATTAGGTTTAAGCTACTGCACTTGTCAGGTGGGCTGATTTTGGTTAGATCTAGCATTGTCTAGTAAGATAGTTTAGGAGTTGGGGTGGGTTAGTTCTGAGCCATCTCAAGTTCCTTCATTAATAAACATTAGGGCACTGTCTGGTGATCATAAGGCTTCAAAGTTCTAAAACAGGATAGTGGGTACAAGCAGGGGCCAATTGCAAGGTTTTTACAACCACAAGATAAAAGTTATATAGTTTTACAATCACTATCAGAGATCACGATATCTGGGTTCCAGCTTAGTGAGTATCAATAATTTCAGGCATTTACTTTTGGCTATTCTACAATATATTAGAAAGTAAAAAGGATTTGGTAATCATTTGTTAATTGTTAACTCTCAGTGACAGTAGGGACGCAGATCTCTTTTTTTTTTTGAGGTACCAGGGCCAGGGATTGAACCTGGGACCTTGTATGTGGGAAGCGGGCGCTCCACCACCAAGTCACATCAGCTCCCCTGAATTGGCTTTTTTCTTTGTTCACTTGTTGTTTGTTTTTTTCGTTTTTTTTTTTAGGAGGCACCAGGAACTGAACCCAGTGGGAAGCAGGTGCTCAACTGCTTGAGCCACATCTGCTCCCTCAAATCATTTTTGTTAACAACAATTTTATATCCTTATTGCTAATACAATCCAGTGTTGCTACTTTGCAGCCAGATAGTAGGAGCAAAAATTGTTAATAAGTCAGGGCTATGTGACATGGGGTACTTGAGCCCCTAGAAAAGACTTATCCAGGAGTTTCAATAATATCAGGAACCTCTTGGGTTTGTTGGAGTCTGTGTGTTTGCCAGAGTCATTAGCTTCTACCAGACACAAAAAGGCTAAAGACCACATTCTCCTCCTTTCCTCAGTTTGATTTTCGACTCTTGGACCTGGTCCCCCACCCCCACCCCCACCAGTCCTATTTAGGCACAAAACCCGATTGACCTGCCCATATAAAAAGTGTGCCCTCTAGTATGTTGCATATTTACATCATTATAATAATGCATATGGATAAGATGAAAAGGATTAGAGATTTGTTTTCACTGGGAAAGGAGAGTTGAAAATTCTAATTAAGGCATCTGAAAATATGAAGGATAACTATGGTAATAAAAAAGAAACCTCTATCAGCCTCATCTAAGATAAAATGATAGAGGTGTCAATGGATGTAGCAGGGCCGCAGCCCACTGAGCCCCACTACACAGGGGCTGGCTTGCTTTCCCATTCGGTGCTGTACAGGCTTTTGAGAGGAGGAATGCTGTGGGGGGTTACCCTCCCTACTCCCCCACCCCCATCAAGGGATGGATGGATCGATCACTTGATAAAATTCTTGACAAAGAGCCTTGTCAAGGATACAACAAGTATAAGCACTTCTGAGGATTCAGAATGTAAATAGTGAGCACTCACTCACAGAGATCAAGAGAGAATTTTTCAGTTTTCCTTTTATTGCCAAAATCTAGATGGTTTGTGGGACTTTTTAAGAGTCTATGTCATGGGGGCGGATGTGGCTCAAATGGTTGGGTGTCCGTCTGCCATATGGAGGGACCTGGGTTCGATCCCCGGGACCTCCCAGTAAAAAAAAAAAAAAAAAA
>JAQZBX010011017.1:18307-28950 GCA_029593785.1 Cabassous unicinctus | reverse complement strand
CTGGTGAAGTTTGAAGGAGAAGGAGGATGAGAAGAGATGGCAGGAAACAGACACAGAGAATTACCCAGCGAATGAACACAAAAAACAGCAAATGGGGAAGGGGGGCTTTAAAATGGATAAAGTAAATAAATAAATCTTTAAAAAAAAAAAAAAGAGTCTATGTCTTTATCTTATGGTACATTTAGTTGACACAGCACCATGCTTTTGGACTCTGGTGTTATATCCAACCTCACACAGAGGCAGTATATAAAGTTTAAGAAGGTTTTGGAACTAGACAGAACTGGGTTCAAATATAGACATTGTCATTTACTAGCTGTAAGACTCTGGGAAATTTTCCTAAAATATCTGAGCCTTAGCTTCCTCACAATTTGTATTGGAATACCCTCATAAGATAGTTTTGATTCAAGGACATAATATAGGCAAAGTGTTTAGTATGGTCTTTCACATGGGAAATAATAAATGTTTTATTACTAAACTTTTGATATCCATTTAAAACTCCATATATGGAGTCCTTATGTACATGGAAGAAGCTTGCTCACTTCCTGTGGGCTTGGGTTCTGTAACACAATTTGTAAAGCTCACTGCATGGCTACTTTGAAGATTAACCAGCATCGCTTACAAAGAACCCAGCAGGACATTTGTCTTGTGGGCAGAAAGCAAGCTTGCTCAGCTCCAATTGACTTAATTTGTTCTGTAAATTGGTTTTGTAGGAGGAAGATATATTGAGTTGGACAGACAATTTTGTTTGTTTGTTTTTTGTTTTTTAAATCCAGAATACCAGAATACCGATCATGTTGAAATTGGTTTCATTGGAAATATTTTTTTCTGCCAAAAAATAAAAAGATTTTTTTCCAACATGCCAGCTCTCTTCTACTGCTGTTGCACAGAACACTGCCTCCCTGATATTTATCACTAAACTAAAACTAAATCAAGCATGGTTGTGACGATGGGAACTAATGTTAAGTGTGTGAGGCAGTAGTTTTGCAAACTAGTTTACTCATGAGGAAAACGGAGGCTTTGAGAGTTAAATAATGAGTACAGGGGACACACAGCTAGTAAACAGAGGAACCAGAATCCAAACCACTTGTGTCAGATTCCGAGACTCTGCTCGAGAGCGCATGGCCTTTCTGAGCCAACAGAAAATTTTCTAGGCTCTTCCACCCTGCCTGAGGTAGAAACTTACGATGCTTTGGAAAGGACTATTTTTTTCCTGTGAAATCCCCACCTTTCAGTGCCAGATGATGCTCCCAGTAGTGTCCATGTTCTGGGTTGTCTCTAAGAGACAGTTTTTGTTTGCTTCCTTTATTAAAGGATGATACTATTAACTAAATTAGTCCAGGAAGACAAACTCTTAGGTCAGACAATAGCCCTTTTGGTTTTGATGTTTTGGGGCTGCCTTTGGAGTCTCACAGTAAGCCCGGTGCAGACTAAGTTCGCCTAGTTTGATGGAATGAGAGGGGCAAAAGCACACAACTTCTTTTATGTCCCTCGTCCAAAATACCCTCTTTTAAGTCCACGCTGTATCCAAGAGAATCTTGTGGCTATGGTATGCAGGTATCTAAGAGACCCTTGACCATCCCTACACGTTTCCAAATTCCTAAATTAGAAAATACCCAGATTGCATATCATTTATTTTGTAAAATAAGTACTGAAAATAGAGGTGATGGACTGCAGACAAGCATTAGCAATTCCAGGTTGCATATAACAAAGAACAAGTTTTCACTTACTTCCTACGAGTTACTCTGGAAGTGACTATGTGGACAGAGCATCAAGTCATGTTGAAGTAAAGATGCTGGGTGGTTATACACCAGCACCCACTAGCTGGGGGCTCACTCCCACCCACACCAGACTCACAATTTTTGG
Organism: Cabassous unicinctus; assembly: GCA_029593785.1. Classification (NCBI taxonomy): domain Eukaryota; kingdom Metazoa; phylum Chordata; class Mammalia; order Cingulata; family Chlamyphoridae; genus Cabassous; species Cabassous unicinctus. The sequence continues at coordinate 27,087 of JAQZBX010011017.1, read as the reverse complement.
AGTGCAAATTGGTATTTTACAGTCTGTATTTTTCAAATTTGCTGCATGGAACACGTACTGGTCTTGAAAACAATGCATAGTATTTCTTTGAAATTGTGCAGAATTGGTATATGTCAAGGATTTTCTCTGGTCACTAAATTGTTAAATTCTCAAATGCCAAGGGTCTGAAGTATGTTTGGAGGGAAGGTAATAGGTAAGTCCATCAATACCTACTAATAGGGAAATATGGATATGCTTTTCAGGTGCCCATTCTCTGGGAGCCTCCTGTGAGGGGCTGGCACACCCTGGCTACTTAGGGGAGGGAAATGAATGAGGAAAAGCAATGTTCAATGTGAGAGATGCTTTTTTTTTTATTTATTTTTTTTTATTGAGGTACTGGGGCCTGGGATTGAACCCAGAACCTTGTTTGTGGGAAGCTGGCACTCAACCACTGAACCACATCAGCTCCCCTGAGTTGCTTTTTTCATTTGTTTGTTATTTGTTTTTGTTTTTAGGAGGCACTGGGGACCGAACCCGGAACCTCCCATATGGGAAGCAGGTGCTCAACTGCTTGAGCCACATCCACTCTAGAGAGAAGCTTCTTTGGTGGAGGATTTTTAAATAGAAGGAAGTGGTGGAGAAATTCCCAAGTTTTGTGTGTGTGTACATACAATGGTCAGGTGGGAAGAAAGAAAATAAGGAAAAAAAGATGAAGAGGACTCTTAGAATTTACAATTCAGCCAAAAGCAGGCCCCAGCTATTATCTTTTCTTTTTTGTCCTGATTTGTTTGGTCTGATCCAAATCTCCCCAGCTCTGAGAGCTGGCCCCCAAATGGGGGTGAAGTGGGAAGGAGAGCTTCAGTGTGGTCTGTTAGACAACTGTGGAGAGAGTACTATACCATTTTCGCACCTGGGATGGGTTTGTTGTATTTATTTTTTCCCCCTTCCTACAGTAGAGTAGCCTTTTTCGTCTAAACCCCAAACTTTCACTTCTATTCTCATTTTAAAATCTTTAAAAAGTCAAACCTGCAAGCTGCTTCAATTGTGTATAAATGGACTGATGGCTTTGGGAATATATCCAACCCGGGGCCAGGAAAAAGAAAGCTCACTGTCCCCTGATATCTCCTCACTCACGTCATATTCTTGCTCACTCTTTAGGTTTTGTCTCTCGTTTTTGAAGAAAAACAAAAACGAGAAATGAAATGCAACCCTAATAAAGCATTTCATTCCCATCTTTCACACACTTATCCTCAAGGTAAGTCTCGTCATTCCCCTTCTCCCTTAAGCATCCATTTTTCACTTTTGTTGAGCATGGCTGCAGACATCCTCATGCCGTCGGGACGTGGCTGCCTGGGCAGCAGGCCACCAAGTGGGACGCACGTGCTGACGGCAGCACCTTCCAGTTCAAATGTTCCTGCTTCATACCCTCGCCACCTGTTCAGAGCAGATGGGAAGCTGCCACGGCTGAGGCCGTGGCTGACATGCCACTTGTACATTCTGCAAACCAAATAGCTTCTTCTGTGCAGAGGCAGGGCTTTTGTCGTTGAACTACAATAATGAAACACAGGCTGCTCTTGATACTTACCATCGTTTTCATTCATCAGTTCCCTTTGGTCGGCCCAGGTCAATAAATGAGTGGGAAAAGGTGTGTCTCGTTGAGTTCCCAAGCAATTTGGTGTGCAAGTTCCCATCTGCAGTGAGGACCTGGGAATTGTGGGGAGTGGGAGGTGAATTCAGCTGCAGGGCATGGCTCTGGGGAAGGCAGCGGCACTGGCCTAATTCCCTGCAGTGCAACCTCGTCTTTATATATATCACCTCGCCCCTTGGGCCTCTGCTTGTTTTGCTGTTGTTGTTTTAATTAAAAAAAAAAAATTAAAGTAATAGTTTGGTCACATGTCTCCTTATTGGAGAACTTAATAGGGGCCATTAGGACATGGAGAAGTCTGGAAATAACACAGTGAGGATTTATGCTGAGACCATGTTGTACTTCACAGAGTGAGCTCTTGTTGTCACACCAGTAGAACAGAGCAAATTCTTTTTCTCTTTTATGAGTCTTTAAAAATTCTCCCCACTGTACAAATTAGTCTGTGCTCAACACCATGGCCCCTCAGATATTTGACCAAACATGCTTTCAGACTTTGGAAAAGATGAGAATGGATTAAGTTCCTGTACACCCTCCAACCACCTGGCTCTGCTGTGCTCCTAGGTGGATACTCTGGAGGTGATACGGCATCCAGAAGAAACCACCAACATGAAGAGGCAAACCATGGCTTCTTATTTCCGGGTATGGAGTCTTCTTGATCTATATTCTGCCTACTTCTAAAAAGGACTTGCCAAGACTGCCCATGAGAGGCCCAGATAGGACAGAGTCACTGAAACAAAGAGCAAGAGCCAGGAAAGGAAGGCAGCAGGGGTGAGGGGTTGTGCAAGGTAGCAGGAAGAGAAAATTGTAGTAGGACACCTGCCTCTGAATCCAATCCTCTCTGATCTCAGAGAGATGAGATGAAATCTTGTCTATAGAGGGACCTCTGCCACCAGGAATGCAGCCTGAGCCATGGAATGTGCTGACTCTGTTAGCATTTGAGCTGTTTCTTGGCTTTAATGCTACTGGAGTCAGCCACTTTTCCAGCATACTGAATGGTAAAGTAGTTAATAAAATTCCAGAACATGGCTTATCAAGTCCAGATACTGAGAATCTGTGTCACCATCAACTTTATTTTCCTAAGTTGAATTAGCCCATGACAAGAATTTTCCCTGGGCCTGATTATTTCCCATCTCTGCTGTCCCAATTCCTTGTATTTCATCTAGTAAAATGGTTCCTTTGAATGAAAACTTTGTCTCTAGAAAGCCTCTGTTAAATACACATTATATGGGAAAGATAAGACAAACTCTTGTACTAATTTGCACAAGCTTGTTTTTCTTAAAATTATAGAGCCTTAGATTTGGACGTCCTTTAGACATCATCCACCATTGGGAGCTAAGGTCCAGGCAGCTTCATGGTGGACATGCTGTTAGGCTGAAGACGGAACAGATCTCAGGGAGCTGCAGAATAAAGTGTATGATGAGGTTGGCACAGGAGGGGGTTCAGCAGGGGTGGGAGGTAATGAGGGACCTGGGAGTCAGCACCATGGGTAGAAGACTCCAGAGAAAGCTAGCTAATGCAGGAAGGGTGGATAGCCAAGAAGCCCAGCCTGGCCAGACTAGAATTGCACTCAGGATGTTGATTGCAGGAACCCCAGAGGCCTTTGAGTCCAGCACACCATCCCATGCCATGATCCCTGCTACAGCCTCCCCGGCAGGTGGGCATTCAGCCTCTGCTTCTTCACTGTGATGTCTGGATATTTCTAATTGTTAATTATTTCTAATTTTGAGACTCACCCTGGACCTATCCCTTAGGTTAGAGGCTGTATCCTCATCCTCCCAGTAACCCTTGTTGTCTGTGTTTGTTTTCCCATGGGATTAGAGGCTTTGATTGACTCTGTGAAGTCATCCTTCATAGCTCTTGGTGACCCCATGAGCAGAGTAGCCTCTGGCTTATAGATTTTCAGAAACATACCCATGACAGCAGTTTGGCATCCTCAAAATAAGGCTGTGAGGTATGTCATTAGGTCCCCAAAAGCTATTAATAAATCTGAAAAATAAGGTACTTGGCAAGAAAGGTAACACCATTTTCATCCAGTAGGGAGTGCGATTATGAAATAATGGAATTGATTTCCTGAGTGGCTTGTAATTGCCCCAAAGGAATGTCCAAAAGAAGAGCTCCCATAATGGGTGCCCCTGAAACACAACTGAGGCCTCCCCCATACAAGCACCCATCTGTTTTTCCATGTCCTTACCTCATCCCTTGCTATAAAAGCCCCATACCACTCATTTGGTATATATCAGTTAATCTTTATCACAATCTTTTATTCTCCAATTTCCTTGTTTTCTTGTCTTTCTCTTTATTGCCATTTCATTTATTGCCATTTATCAGTAGGAATTGCTTAGACTTTCTGGTGGTTCTTTGGCTGAAGAAGCAACTAGCCCCTGCCTAAAAGCTGGGCATTTTAGATTACAGATACAGTTGGTGGAGTATTACCTTGGAATACCAGAGAAGGACATTATAGTTCTAGAGATGAAGTTAAGGGGCAACCTAGGGCATGTTCTTAGCTAAGTTTCTGCCACATGGGGATAGTGCTTGGTTCTAGGTTATACTTAAAGAACACCTTTGAATCTTCAGGCAACTGTAATTACTCATCAGGACTCATATTATCATCTCCTATTGCTGGTTTTCTGTTCTACCTCAAAGAGGTCCGTGAGACATTCACAAGCCTCCAGCTGCTCTGGAGGCCCCTGCAGGCCTGTGTTGCAATTGTCCATTACATTTGTGATAACCTCATTTCATGTGCATTTTCCCCTGGTAGTATTCCCTGATGGATCTGCTCTCCAAAATGGTGATTGGACAGCCGCACTTTGTGCGCTGCATTAAACCCAATGATGACCGAGAGGCCCTGAAGTTCTCCAGAGACAGGGTGCTGGCCCAGCTTCGCTCCACGGGGATCCTGGAGACAGTCAGCATCCGCCAGCAGGGGTATTCCCACCGCATCCTCTTTGAGGAGTTTGTGAAAAGGTCAGGCCTGAATCTTTGGAAACCCAGTTTGATAAATGTAGCTCTCCCCTGGCCACGCCTGTCCCCTGGATTGCTCCTCCTGCCCACTTCCCTCCAAACATCTAATTGGCCAGTTACCAGTGACCATTTCCTTGCTTAAATGCTGCTTTTTACTATGCTCTTCTGGTTGCAACTACACTACAGGGGTCTTGAGGACAGATTAAGCTCCTTTTTGATAATGTTTTTTTTAAAAAAATGAATGTCTATAGATATTTATATGTTATATATCCTCAGGTCTCAAATTCTCCAAATATTCAATGGTATGATGAAGGTGTTCCTCCATGAGTGGGTTAGGATGCTGGCAATGTGAATGCACCAAACACCCACTCCTTGTCCAGATCCTGCATGATATAATATAATAGATAACATTTATATGACACTTAAAATGCAGCAGACACTGTCCTAAAATATGTCTAATTTGAGCCATAGAACGATCCTATAAGATGGGCTCTATTATTATCATCCCCACTTTACAGGTGAAAAAATTGAGGCACAGAAAGAAATTAAGTGACTTTTCCAAAGTCCCACATTAGTATACGGTAGAGCTAGGATTTGAACTCAGGCAGTCCGGCTTCAGCCTCCACACTTTACTCTCCTCACTCTACTGCTTTGTAATAGGTGTTCAGTCTCTTTTATTGAAGTAAATTGCTGAGGAGCTTTCTAAATCCAGAAACTGCCTTTACTTAAGAATGAAATGCTTCTCTTCCTACACAACTGCCATAGGGATATCTTATGATTGCAAATGGCAAATGCAAATGCCAAACAGATTGGTACAGATTGACAGGTAGACTTGTCAGAGATCTTTCTGCAAAAGAAGGAGGAACAATAAGAAAAAACTACCCTGAGTACCATTGCTGTCTGAAGATGTCCAGAAAGGAAAATTAAAACCCATCGTAAAATCTGCTTCTCCCCATAAGACAGATTCAGTTTCTTTCTTAATGCCAAAGGTTATTTTTCAACTTTTCCTCCAGGAAAAATAGATTCTAAGTATGGTGGCTTGCTTCACCAAGGCTTCCAAACTTGGCTGAATTCCACGGTAGAGAAAAGGCAGCAACAACAACAAAAAAGTCTTTGCAACGAAAGCTTTTAAACTAAAAGTAAGAAGGAAATAGCTTTTTAAAAAGGAATAATCTTTGAGCACCGCCCCCCCCCCTTTTTTTCCTCTTAAATTAGGAGGTGGAACAAGAAAAAAGATTATTTTACCCCATGAATCATGAATGCAACTAGTCAGGTATTTTTAGCCACTGAGTGTTGAATTCAGAAAAATATTTAAGAAAACAGGTCAAATGCCAAACAGATTGGTACTTCTTTGTTCAGAAATCAGAAAGCCAGTAGGCAAGTATGAACAAGAGTTTCAAAATGTCAGTAAATCTGAGGATATCAAAGATATTTTGAGCCAGCAAGATAATTGGTATTTTGATCCTTTTGAGCAACTCAACAGCAAAATGGATGAGCCAGTAGTTTTCTCCCTTGATGTTATTAAACAAATAGGTGTGCTTCTTATCTTCCTATTCAAGGGTGCTGTTTTGTAAACTCTTAGCAGGAAATGTGCAGACAAAACAATGGCAGGGAACAGAGCTATTCAAGGTTTATCATGTAAATAAAAGATAAAGCCTTGTTAAATGTTACTCTTTACCTTTTTGCATTTTCTGGCATTCAGAACTAAAACCCTAACTGTGTACTCCTGAAAGGTAGTGTTCTTGAGATTATGTTTTTGGGTTCCAGTATGGGAAAGGGCTTGCCTAATCCCTGAGTCACCCCAAGTCTGCAGACTTGGCCAAATTGGAAATGCTTCCTTGCCCCCATTATTCTTGAATTGTCTGGCAAAATAACTCGGAAGTGTCCTTCCTTATCCTCCCTTTGTGAAGCCATTGAAGAAACGGTGTTCCCAGCACCACTGCATCTATGAGACCAGGTGGGTTGGAAGTCTTTATCTGTTCTCAGCTCGGTATGAAAGAGGCCCCTTGGAGTGCTGGGTGAACTCTCAGCAGAAAACTGTGAGCATTCACTGTCTTCATGGCCAATGGACTCTGAAGCATGGTCCAGCAGAGACTCTCCACGGAGGCAAACACATAGGACTTGTATGTTAGGGCGTGTTCTGGCAAATATCTAGAGGATTGAGCAGCACATTCAGTTCAAAGTCCACTGGTTTGTTTTTAAAACTAGTGTATTAAATAGTGCAATTTAGTAAGGAGACCTGAGTTCTAGTCTCCTTTTGAACATACTATTTAGCAAGTAATCTAACATTTCTCTAAAAGAGGTTTACTCATCTGCATGATAAGAAGGCAGCTATGCACAGGGTTCATATCCTAAAGATTTTCAGCAATTGCATGTAGATTCCTGGGCCTCACTTAGTCTTCAAGACTTTCAGAGAGGTGGATGGGCACTCTCCCATGTGAGCTCACAGGATGGGAGACCTGTATCTACTAGGACCTGACTCACAATAGTTGTTGAATAACTGTCTGTTGAACAGAATGAGACACTTCCATCTTGTCTTTCACAAGCATCTTCTGTTTCTTCTCCTGAGGCATGGACAGCCATGGTGCCCTGCTAACACCTTCATCTCCTCTACTTCCTTTCCTCCAGAAGCCAAGATGATACCTTTGACTTCTCTCCTTCATTTCCTTCAAACAATCCATCACCAGATCCTGCTGAGTTTACCTGGAAAAGTTTCTCAACAAGATTCCAATGGGAATCTTCCATCCCTTCTCCTAAGGCTTTAGTCTGGGCCTTTAGTTATTATTTTTAATAATAATTTTTAAATAACAGTTTTATTGAGATATAATTCACATATCATAAAATTCACTCTTAAAGTGTACAATTCAGTGGGTTTTAGTATCTTCACAGAGCAGCGCAACCATCACCACCATGTAATTTTAGAACATTTTTGTCAGCCCCAGAAAAAATATATACCCTTAAGCAGACACTCCTCAGTTCCTCTCCCCTCAGCCCCTGATAACAACTAATCTACTCTCTGTCTCTACTGGTTTGTCTATTCTGGACATTTCATATAAGTGGAATCATACAACATGTGGCCTTTTGTGTCTGGCTCTTTGACTTAACATAATGTTTTCAAGTTTCATCCATGCTGTAGCATGTATTGGTACCTCATTCCTCTTATATTATTATTTTTAATTAATAGACTTCAATATTTGAAGTAGTTTTAGGTTTATAGGAAAATTAAGCAAAAAGTACAGGTAATTACCATATGATCCCTCCCATACACACACATACACACACAGTTTCCCCTATTATTAACATCATCTTGCATTAGGGTGGTACAATCGTTACAATTGATGAGCCAGCATTGATACATTATTACTACCAAAAAATTAATAACATATTAGGGTTTTGTTTTGTAAAGTTCTGTGGGTTTAAGCAAATAAATGATGTCATATATCCACCATTGCAGTATCATGCAGAAGTTTCATCACCCTAAAAATATCCTGTACTTATCTATTCATCCCTCTCCTCTCCACCCCACCCTACCCATGGCAACCACCAATCTTTTTATCTCTATTATTTTGCCTTTTCCAAAATGTCATATAGTTGGAATCATAGAATATGTAGCATTTACAAACTAGTTTCTTTCACTTAGCAATATGCATTTAAGTTCCCTCCATGTTTTTTTTTTTTTTTCTGTCTGGTTGCATCATTGTCTTTTTGGTGCATCCCTTTGCCACGCAGGGGCCTGCGCCTCTCCATGCCATGCAGGCCTCCATGCAGGTCTGGGACACCTTTTTTCTTTTTTTACCAGGAGGTCCCGGGGATCGAACCCCAGTACTCCATATGGTAAACGGGAGCTCAATTGCTTGAGCCACAGCCGCTTCCCTCTTCTTCTTTTAATAGTTTTATTTTATTTTATTTTTAGTTTTTCTGTTTTTTTAAAGAGGTACGGGGGATTGAACTTGGGACCTTGTACATGGGAAGCAGGCATTCAACCACTGAGCTACACTCTTTACCCCAAAACCTTTATTTTAAAGGCTATAATTCACATACCATACAATATACCCATTTAAAGTGTACAAGTCAGTGGTTTTTAGTATATTCACAGGTATGTGCAAGCATCACCACAGTCAATTTTAGAACATTCTTATCACCTAAAAAAGAAAGCTCAGACCCTTTAGAATAGCTCTTTTTTTTTTTTTTTTTA
>JAQZBX010011017.1:0-18207 GCA_029593785.1 Cabassous unicinctus | reverse complement strand
GGTGGGACCTTTTGGTTAGAGTCAGTTAAGGGATCTTTTGATTAAATCACTTTTGATTGGATCGCTTTGGGACCTTTGATTGGACTATGTCAGTGAGGTATGACCCAGGTTGAGTCTCAGCTCTCTTGCTAGAGTCTTATAGAAGCAGAGAACTGAAAGCAGAAATTGAGAAAAGAGAGAGCTGTCATTCTGACCTGGCAATGTGAGAGAGAGGACTCCAGTATCCCCTACATCCACAGAAAGAAAGAGAAACCCAGAGAGGCTGAAAGAGAAGCCAGAGGCTGGAATCAGTGGAACAGCCCAAAGTTAAAGAGACAGGCCCTGGAAGAGAGGAGCCATGTGCCTGATTGCCCACAGCTGAACTTGGGGAGAAAATAAGCCTGGACGAGAAAACAGATCAGCCGCCTTCTTTCTTTGCTACGTGGTAGGAGTCCAGGACCACCAGAAGCTGACCTTTGGTGAGACAGAATCTTTGTTGATGCCTTGATTTGGACATTTTCACAGCCTCGGAACTATAAAATTTTCCCCTAATAAATTCCCATTATAAAAGCCAACCTATTTCTGGTATTTTGCTCCCAGCAGCTTTAGCAAACTAAATCAGCAGTTATGGGTAAAGCTGTTGTAAACATTCCTTTGCAGGTTTTTGTGTGGCTATAAGTTTTCAGTTCATTTGAGTAAATACCTAGAGGCATGATTACTGGATCACATGGTAAGATTATATTGCTCTTTATACAAAACTGCCTAACTGCCTTTCAAAGTGGCTTCCAAATTTCGCATTGCCACCAGCAATGAATGAGTGTTCCTGTTGCTCCACATTCCTGTCAGCATTTGGTATGGTCAAGTTTTGTATTTTAGCCATTCTAGCAGGTATGTAGTAGTATATCATTGTTGTTTTAAATTGCAATTCCTTAATGACATGTGATATTGAGTACCTTTTCATATGCTTATTTGCCATCTGTGTATCTTTGGTGAGGTTTCTGTTCAGAACTTTTGCCCATTTTGTAATTAGAGTGTTTGTTTTCTTATAGTTGAATTTTAAGAGTTCTTTTTATATACAGGATTCAAGTGCTTTATAGATATGTTTAGGCATATATTTTCTCCCAGTCTGTGGCCTGTCTTTTCATTCTCTTGACAATGTCTTTCATAGAACAAGAGTTTTAATTTTAATGAAATCCAATTTACCATTTTTTTCCTCTCATGGATTCTGTTTTTGGTGTTGTGTCTCAAAACTCATCACCAAACCCAAGGTCATTCAGATTTTCTCCTATGTTATCTTCTAGAACTCATATAGTTTTGTATTTTACATTTAGGTCTATGGTCCATTTTGAGTTAATTTTTGCAAAAGAATATAAGATTGGTATTGTTTCTTTTCTTTCTTTTTTTTTGCATCTGGATGTCCAGTTATTCCAGCACCATTTGTTGAAAAGACTATCTTTTCTCTATTGAATTTGCCTTTGCTTCTTTGTCAAAGATCAGTGGCTTATATTTGTGTGAATCTATTTCTGGGCTCTCTATTCTGTTCCCTTTATCTATTTTTCTATCATTTTGCCTAGACAGGCTATCTTGATTACTGTAACTTTATAGTAAGTCTTAAAGTCAGGTGGTGAAATCCTCTTCTTCAATATTATAGTTTGTTGACTATTTGGGGCCTTTGCCTTTTATATATATAGAAACTTTAGAATCAGGTTGTCAATATCCACAAAATAACTTGCTGGGATTTTGGTTGAGATTGCCTTGGATCTAGAGACCAAGTTTGGAAGAACTGGCATCTTAACAATATTGTCTTCTACCCATGAACATAAAATATCTCTCAAATTACTTAGAAATTCTTTGATTTCTTTCATCAGAGTTTTGTAGTGTTCCTCATATAGATATTTTACATATTTTGCTAATTTATTGCTAAGTACTTCATTTTTGTATATGTGCTAATAGAAATTATATTGTGTTTTAATTTCAAATTCCAGGGAGGCGGGTGTGGCTCGATGGATGGAGCTCCCGTTTGCCATGTGGGAGGCCCCGGGTTTGCTTCCCGGGGCCTCCTTGTGAGGGCAGGCTGGCCCGCGCGGCGCGGTGGGCTGATGCAGCAAGACCTCACAGCAGGAAGCAGGTGTGGCTCAATCAATAGAGCCCCCGTTTACCATGCGGGAGGCCTGGGGTTCGCTTCCCGGGGCCTCCTTGTGAGAGCAGGCCGGCCCGCATGGCGTGGTGGGCTGGTGCGGTGGGACCTCGCAGCGGGGAGGAGATAGGCAGGCGCGGAGGAGGCGCGCAGCGAATGGACACAGTAGGGCGCGGGCAGCAAGGGGGGGATAAATGAATAGATGGGTGAATCTTAAAAAAAAAAAAATATTATTTCAAATTCCATTTGCTCATTGCTAGAATAAAGGAAATCATTTGACTATATTAACGTTTTATCCTGCAACATTGCTGTAATTGCTTATTAGGTCCAGGAGATTTTTTTGTTGATTCTTTGGGATTTTCTACACAGATAATCATGTTTTCTACAAACAAAGACAATTTTATTTCTTCCTCCCCAGTCTGTGTACCTCTTATTTCCGTTTCTTGTCGTATAGCGATTAGCTAGAACTTCCAGTACCATGTTGAATAGAGGTGGTAAGAGGGGAAAACCTTGCAGAAAAGCATATAGTTCCTCAGCAGTAAGTATGATATCAGATGTAGAGCCTTTTTTTAAATTAAATTTTTATTGTGGTAACATATAGACAACATAAAATTTCCTATTAAACCACGTTCAAGTGTACAATCCAGTAGTATTAATTACATTCACAATGTTGTGCTACAATCACCACCATCCATTACCAAAACTTTTCCTTCACCCCAAACAGAAATTCTGCGTCTTTAAGCATTAACTCTCCATTCCCCCTCCCTACCCTGCCCCAGGTAACCTATAATCTACTTTCTGTCTCTATGAATTTGCATATTCTAGTTATTTCATGTAAATGAAATAATATAACAGTTATCCTTTTGTTTATGGCTTATTTCGCTCAGTGTAATACCTTCAAGGTTCATCCATGTAGCATCAGAACTTCATTCCTTCTTACGGCTGAATGCTATTCTACCATATGTATATAACACATTTTGTTTTTCCATTCATCTGTGGTGGACACTTGGGTTGTTTCCACCTTTTGGTTGTTGTGAATACTGTTGCTATGAACATGAACATACAGGTTTTTTAGTGGATATAGGTATTCAATTCTCTCATGTATATACCTAAGAGTGGAATTGCTGGGTCGTATGGTAACTCCATGTTTAGCATTTTGAGGAACTACCCAAAATGTTTTCCAGCATGGCTGTACCAGCTTACATTCCCATCAGCAATGGATGAGATTTCCAATTTTCCAATTTCTCTACCTCCTTACTAACACTTCTTATTCTCTCTTTTTTGTTAGTAGCCATCTTAGTGGTTATGAAGAGGTGTCTCATTATGGTTTTTGATTTACATTTCCCTAATGACTGATGATGTTGAGCATCTTTCCATGTACTTAATGGCCATTTGTGTATCTTCTTTGGGGAAATATTTACTTAAGTCCTTTACTTATTTTTTAAACTGAGCTGTTTTGTTTTTTATTGTTGAGCTATAGGATTTCTTTACATATTCTGACTATTAATTCATTATCAGATATATGATTTGTTAATATTTTCTCACATTCTGTGGGTTGCTTTTTCACTCACTTGATAGTGACCTTTGATGCACAGAAGTTTTTAATTTTGATGAAGTCCAATTTATCAAATTTTTCTTTTGTTGCTTGCGTTTTTGGGGTCATACTTAAGAAACATTGTCAAATCCAAGATCATGATGATTTTTCCCTTTGTTTTCTTCTAATGTTTTAGAGTTTTAGCTCTTAAATTAGGTCTTTGATCCATTTTGAGTTAATTTTTTTTTATATAGTATGAGGTAAAGCTCCAACTTCATTCTTTTGCACGTGGATATCTGGGTTTCCCAGCATCATTTGTTGAAAAACTGCCCTTTCCCCATTTAATGGTTGTGACAGTTTGAAGCTGTATGTATCCCAGAAAAACATGTTCTTAAACTTAATCCAGTCTTGTCGGTGTGACCATATTGTATGTGGGACTTTTTGATGCAGTTACTTCAGTTAAGGTGTGGCCCGCCTCAATCAGGATGGGTCTTAATCCTATTACTGGAGTCCCTTATAAATGTAATGAAATTCAGACATGGAGAGAGAAAGCCACAGAGGGAGTAGCCAGAAAATGAACGTCAATGGAATCCAGAACAGAAGGGAAAGACCAGGAGACACTGCCCTGTGCCTTGCCATGTGACAAGCAAAGGAGCCAGGGGTTGCCAGCAGCAAGCCCCAGAATGCCTCAGTCTTTGGAGAGAAAGCATCACCTTGATGGTGCATTGCTTTGGACATTTTCCTAACCTCAAAACCATGAGCAATTAAATTCCCATTGTTTAAGCCAGCCCATTACATGGTATTTTTTTTGAGCAGCCAAAGGAAACTAAAATGAACTTTGGTACTGGCAGTAGGATACTACTATTGCAAATGCCAAAAAAATGTGGAAACAGCTTTGGAATTGGGTAATGGGTAGTGGAGGCTGGAAGAACTGTGAGGTGCTTGATAGAAAAGGCCTAGATTGCTTTGAAGAAATTGTTGGTGGAAATCTGGATGCTAAAGGTACTACTCATGAGGCCTTAGAATGATGAATATGTTATTGGAAACTAGAGGAAAGGTGATCCTTGTTTTAAAAGTGACAGAGAACTTGGCAAAATTGAGTTCTGATGTGATGGAAGTCAGAACTCTAAAATGATGAACTTGGATATTTAGCTGAGATTTCCAAGCTATATGTGGAAAGTACAGCCTAGTTTCTCTTTGTAGCTTATGGTGAAATGATAGAGGAAAGGGATAAGTTGAGAAATTAACTCCTGGGCACAAAGGATCCAAGATAGTTTTGGTTACTTGGAGCCCCTTGCAATTCCATAGGAATTTTAGGATGGGTTTTTCTCTTTCTGCAAAAAACACCATTGAGATTTTGATAGGGATTGTTACTATCATGAAAGGATGTTGAATTTTGGCAAGTGCTTTTTTTGCATTTATTGAGATGATCATATGGGTTTTCCCCCTTCATTATATATTAATGTAGTGTGTATTACATTGACCGATTTTTATATGTTGAACAATGCTTGCATTCCAGGGATAGATTCCCTTTGGCCATGGTGTATAATCTTTTTAATATGGTGCTGATTCAGTTTGTTAGTGTTTTGTTGAAGATTTTCACCCTTAGCTTTCTTTTCTGGTACTATCTTTGCCTGCCTTTCATTTAGGTTATCCAAGTTGTTCATACAATTGTTCATAGTATTCTCTTATAATCCCTTTTCTTTCAGTAATATCAATAGGAATGTCTACTTTCATTCTTGATTTTAGTAATCTCAATCTTCTCTCTGTTTTCCTTAGTCAATCTAAGGAATCAATTTTGTTGATCTTTTCAAAGAATTAAATTCTATTTTATTTTGATTTTCTCTATTGTTTTTCTATTGTTTATTTCACTTACCTCCACTCTAATCTTCATTATTTCTTTCCTTCTGCTAACTCTATGTTTAGTTTGCTTTTCTCTCTCTAGTGTCTTAAGTTGCACAATTAGATTATTGATTTGAGATTTTTCTTCTTTTTCAAAGTAGGCCTTTACAGCTATAAATTTCCCTCTTAGCACTGCTTTCACTGCACCCTGTAAGTGTTGGTATATTATGTTTTCATTTTCATTCATATCTCGGTATTTTCTAATTTCCCCTATGATTTCTTCTTTGATCCTTCGGTTGTTTAAGAGTGTGTTGTTGGTCCTTGCTCTTTTGAAGTATATGAAAGTTATATGGAATGGTCTCTGTTAAGGTTAAGTTTCACTTGCACTGTAAAGTAGAACCTGGATTGTCAGAGCATAAGATTTAAGGTAAGTCATAAGTAGCTTTTTGGCAATAAAAGGTAAGAACCCCTAAGGAAATTGATTAAAAGGGCTCTAACCTTCATGCCCACCCAAGAACACGTGTACATACACATACAAAAAGGCTCTAACACAGCTTGAAAATGGTATTAGAGGTTAATACATTAATAGAGTGATTTTTAACAAATTTGCCTTTCTTCTCTTTACCATGTACAGTGATGTTTCTGGGAATCCAAATAGAGATAAGCTTAATAGGACAGAGGTGACAACTCTCTTCTCTGGCTCCTGGCCACCTTTCCAGCCTCTTCTTGTCTCCCTGCCTCTCAGCTTACACTTCAGACATAAACAGAACCATTTGGAGCTCCCTAGCGTAGCATGAAATATGCCATATTAAAGCAGTATCCTGTAAAAGCAGGCTGCTTACTTGTGTATTACTCAGCAGCTTCAGAAACCATGCATTTGTTCCAACAATCCTGCCATTATTTAAAATAGTTTTCATTTGGAGCTCCTTCAGCTCTTAGCACACAATTATTTTCTTTGATTTATAGGAATACTCAGTTTGACTAGCTTGTCTATTAGACTTGGCTCTGAATCAATCTTGGCTATTTCCAAATTAACATACTCACACTGACACAAACATACACACAAAGGACAAAAATATCCTAATTTAAGGATAATTTTTAAATGAAACTATAATATTGATTCTAAAAATGAGCCCCTGAAATATTCTAGGCAATTAGAGAACTCTTAGGGATATAACTTCCTAAGGGAGATATATTTGGAAAGGATCCACATTTCTTAGGTCATAATAAATGTTTTTGTTGTTGTTTGTTTGTTTGTTTGTTTGTTTGTAAATCAGTTACCTGATGTGGCAGTTTGAAGTTCTTTTATGAATACCAGAAAGAAAAAGATTATATTCTTGAACTAATCCATTTTGGGGGGGTGGGGCGGCTTTTGATTGGACTATGTCAGTGAGACATGAAATAGGTTGGGTCTCTGCCCTCTTATTGGAGCCTTATACAAGAGAGAGAGAAAAGAGAGCCACCACCATCTTTACCCTGCCACGTGTGAGAGAGGACTTGAGGATTTCTAGCAGCCAAAGCCTCCAAGAGGCTATGCCCCCAGAGCTGCTCAAGGCTGAAGAGATGAGCTCTGGGAGCTGGGCTCTGGGAGATGGTGAGCTGGAAGGCGAAGGCAGGACCTTGGCAGAGATCACCCACTATATTAGTCAGCCAAAGGGGTGCTGATGCAAAGTACCAGAACTCTGTTGGTTTTTATAAAGGGTATTTATTTGGGGTAGAATCTTACAGTTACCAGGCCCTGAAGAGTCAACTCAAGGTACATCAGAGATACTTTCTCACCCAAGGTCTGTTGCCACATATTGATGCAAGATGTTAAGCGATGTCTGCGAGGGTTCAGCCTTCCTCCTTCCTCTTAAGGCTCCGTGGTCCAAACTTCTGATCTCAGCTGTAGACTGGCATAAGGCTCATCTCTCTCCCCAGGGCTCATTTCTTTCCAGGCTAAGCTGCTCTGGTCTCTCCACAAGGTCAGCTGTAGACTATCAGGCTCATCTCTCTTCCTGGGGCCATGTCTATGGAGCACTCTCTCTTCCTGCGTCTCTGCCTCCATGTGTTCTCCTGTCTTTGATTGAACATCGGTTTATACAACCCACAGCTGTAGGCTAGCTGTAGGCGGGGACTCAAACCGAGTCACCCTAATGATGTGGTCAAAAGAAGCCCTAATCTTGATTTAGTAAAGTAAAAGTGAAACCTCTGAGTCTAATAAAATCTAATACGCCCTGAGGAACAGACTAGTTTACAAACACAATCCATTATCTATTTTTGGAATTCATAAACAATACCAAATTGCCACATCCACCATCTTGCTTCACCACGTGCCAGCATGCTAGAATTACCAGCAGCTGATTTTGGTGAGAAAGCATCTCTGATGGTGCCTTGATTTGGACATTTCATGGCCTTGGAACTGTAAGATTTCCCCCTAAAAAAATTCCCATTATAAAAGCCAACACATTTCTGGTACTTTGCATCGGTAGCCCTTTTGGCAAATGAACACACCTGATTTATAGCCGCCTTCCAAGTAATAGCAAGATCTCTAGCAGCTATAGAGAAGCCTTGTGAATTCCAAGGATGATGGACACAATCATTGCTGCTTAACATTTGTGAAGAACCAAAGTACCCTCATGAGAAACATCTCCTAAAAAGCTAGTTCTATACAATTGTCTTTATGTATGTATCCACATGCCTAATTGAATGCCTGGCATATAGTAGGTACTCAAAACATGGAGTACACCATTCTATCCCCTCACCCCCCCTCAACAAAGCTGATTTATTCTCCTGCTTTTGTAGATTTTTACTCCAAGGGAGAAGAACCATGAAACTCCTCACTGAGAGCACCCCAGAATTGACCAATAGAGAGCAATCATTTGAGATCCAGATATTCCTGTAGGTGGAGGGTCTGGGGGAAATATTAGTCAGGGTTTTCTAGGGAAACAGAACTGACAGGATAAAATGTAACTATTATGAAATTGATTATAGGAATTGGCTCAGGCAACTGTGGGGATGGGCAAGTACAAATTCCATAGGGCAGGCTGCAAGCTGGGAAATCTAATGAAGGTTTTACATGAATTCTCCAGGAGAAGCTGGCTGGCTGAAGTAGAGATGGAAATTCTTCCTTCTAACTGCTGAAGTTATCAGTTCTTCCTTAAAGGCCTTTAACTGATTGGATGACATTTCTCTCCTTGCTGAAGGCAAGCTCCTTAGTTAATTGTAGCTATAAGAAGCCATAGATTCAGTCAACTGACTAATGATTTAAATCCATGAAATAGCCTCAGAGTAACAATCAGGCCAGTGTTTACTTGACCAAACAACTGGACATCATAACCAATCAAGCTGACACATGAACTTAACCATCACAGAGTGCAACTCTAAACACCCATTCATTTAAAAAAAAAAAAAAAAAAAAAATGTTAGGGATCCATTAGTTTTTAAGGCTGACCTTTATTTTCAAGCCTTTTGTATTTTTATTTTAACCTTGGCTTCATAGTCTTTCAAGCTAATCCCAGAATGGCCCTTGGATGAATCCAAGAGGGATTCATTACTAGATCAAGCCACCAACCCACATGCCTTCTTATATCCTCCCTTTGTCGTAGAAAATATGTAATAAGGACCTACTAATATGACAAGCTCTGTACAAGGTGCTGAAAATAAAAAGGTAGAGAAGGCACTTTCTTGCTTTCTGCATCATTGGGTTAACAGAAAATCCTTATAGGAAAGGATGACAAAGTAACATGACAAAGAACACCCTAAACATTTATTCTTTCTTTGACCACTTTCTGACATACTTTTAAGAATACTAATCTCAGTATAAAAATTGAAAAATTTTCCCCTTACCTCTTCTCTATCTTGGGAAGGTTGCCAATGTCTGATTTAGCATTATCCAATGAATGATAAATAATACTGAAAATAGCAGTCAATTAGCCAAAAATATGAATGGTAAGTATTATTACATATTTAACACCTTTATATTTGTCTCTCAGGATGGACCTGGAAAATGAAATCTAGGGAACTTTCTATATGATTAAGAAAAATGACATACTGATCTGGATGGAAGAGTGAGATGGAGACATTTTAAAGGCAAAATCAAATTTTACCTGTGACTTTCTATGCTCAGGAGGACAATAATGGCCCTGCTGAAGGCCTTATATATTATTGATATACCTTTATTTGTATAGGAAATAGACTCATCTTTTAGAACAGATTCCATTAGGGATGATGTGAACCTTTTCCCTCTCCTTTTACTATCGTTGCTGTTATTACATGTGTTAGTGTATGTGAATTAGTTTCATTAGACAAAGTTGTACGTTTACAGAAAAATCATGCAGAAAATACAGAGTTCTCACATACACACACCCCTGCCCCATTATTAACACCTAACACCTTTTAGTAGTGTGGTACATTTGTTACAATTGATGAAACAACGTTATTATAAATGTACTATTAACTAAAGTCCATGGTATACATTAGAGTTCACTGTTTGTGTTGTATGGTCCAATGGTCTTTATTTTTAATTTTTATCCTAGTAACACATATACAACCTAAAATTTCCTCTTTTAACCACATTCAAACATATAATTCAGCGCTGTTGATTATGTTCACAATGTTGTGCTACCATCACCACCATCTATTACCAAAACTTTCCTTCATCATAGACAAAAACTCTGTACATTTAAGCATTAATTACCCATTCCCTACCCCCACCCCTGCCCCTGGTAACCTATTTTCTAGTTTCTGAATCTGTGAATTTGCTTATTCTAATTATTTCATATCAGTGAGATCATTCAATATTTGTCTTTTAGTGTCTGGCTTAATTCACTCAATATTCAATATGATGTCTTAAAAGTTCATCCTTGTCGTGTGTATCAGAACTTCATTCCTTTTCACAATTAAATAATATTCCATTGTGTTATACCATATTTTGCTTATCCATTCATCGGTTGATGGACACTTGGGTTGTGTCCATCTTTTGGCAATTGTAAATACTGCTGTTTTGAACATAGGTGTGCAAATATCTGTTCAAGTCCCTGCTTTCAGTTCTTCTGTGGTATATACCTAGAAGCGAGATGGCCAGATCATATGGTAATTCTAAACTTAACTTTCTGAAGAACCAAGAAACTATCTTCCAGAGGTTATACCATTTTACATTTCCAAAAACAATGAATGAGTGTTCCTATTTCTCTACATCCTCTCCAACACTTGAAATTTTTAAAAAAATAGTAACCATTCTAGTAGGTGTGAAGTGGTATCTCATTGTAGTTTTGATTGGCATTTCCCTAATGGGGTAGTGAAGTTGAGCATCTTTTTATGTGCCTTTTGGCCATTTGTATTTCTTCTTTGGAGAAATGTCTTTTCAAGTCTACTCATTTCGTCACTCGGTTGTTTGTCTTTTTGTGATTGAGTTGTATGGTTTCTTTATATGTTCTGGATATAAAATGTTTATCAGATATGTGGTTTCCAAATATTTTCTCCTATTGTGTAGGTCGTCTTTTAACTTTCATGAAGAAGTCTTTAAATCCACAAAAGTTTTTAATTTTCATGAGGTCCCATTTATCAATGTTTTATTTTGTTGCTCATGCTTTTGATAAAAAGTCTATGAAATCATTGCCCAACACAAGTCTTGAAGATGCTTCCCTAATGTTTTCTTCTAGGAGTTTTGTAGTCCTGGCTTTTATATTTAGGTTTTTTAAAATCCATTTTTCACTAACTTTTGTACATGATACAAAAAGGGGACCCCTTCTTTATTTTGCATATAGATATCCAGTTCTTCCAGCACAATTTGTTGAAGAGATTATTCTTTCCCATTGAGTGGACTTGGTACTGTTGTCAAAAATCAATTGGCCATTAACATGAGGATCTATTTCTGAATTCTAAATTCTATTCCATTGGTCTATATGTCTGTCCTTGTGCCAGTACCATGCTGTATTGATTACTATGGCTTTGTAATAAGTTTTAATATCAGGAAGTGTGACTCCTCCGACTTTGTTCTTTTTCAAGATGGCTTTGTGACCCCTTTCCCTTCAACATAAATTTGATGTTTGGCTTTTCCATTTCTGCAAAGAAGGCTGTTGGAATTTTTATTGGAATTGTGTTGAATCTTTAAATCACTTGAGGTAGAATTGTCATCTTAGCAATATTTAGTCCAATCCATGAAAACAGAATGTCCTTCCATTTATTCAGGTCGTCTTTGCTTTCTTTTAGCAATGATTTACAGATTCTTGTTTACAAATCCTTTACATCCTTTGTTAGATTTATTCCTAAATATCTGATTCTTTATTTGCTATTGTAAATGGAAATATTTTCTTGATTTCTTCCTCAAATTGTTCATTACTAATAAATGGAAACAATATATATATATTTTTTTCTTCACATTGATCTTGTAGCCCACCACTTTGCTGAATTCATTTATTACTTATACTGGCTTTGTTGTGGATTTTTCAGGATGTTCTATACATAAGATCATGTCATCTGCAAATAGGGAAAGTATTACTTCTTCCTTTCAAATTTGGATGCCTTTTATTTCTTTCTCTTGACTAATTGCTCTGGCTAGAATTTTCAGTACATAGTTGAGTAACAGTGATGAGTGGGCATCTTTGTCTTGTTCCTGATCTTAGAGGGAAAACTTCAGACTTTCACGGTTGAGTATGATGTTAGCTGTGGGTTTTTCACATATGCCCTATATCATGTTGGAGGAAGTTTCCTTCTAGTCCTCATTCTCTACGGAGGTAGGCTGGATTTTGTCAATTGCCTTTTCTGCATCGAGATGATCATGTGGTTTTTTTACCCTTCGTTCTGCTAATGTTGTATATTACATTAATTGATTTTCTTATGTTGAGCCACCCTTGCATACCTGGGGTAAATCCCACTTGATCATATTGTATAATTCTTTTAATATGCTATTAGATTGGATTTGCTAGTATCTTGTTGAGTATTTTTGCATCTAAGGTCATAAGGGATATATTGTATGTAATTTTCTTTTCTTGTGTCTTTATTTGGCTTTGGTATGAAGCTGATTTTGGCTTCATAGCATGAATTAGGGAGCATTACCTCCTCTTCAATTTTTTGGAAGAGTTTGAGCAGGAGTGGTATTAATTCTTCTTGGAATGTTTGGTAAAATTCACCTATGAAGATATCTGGTCCTGGACTTTCCTTTGTTGGAAAGTTTATGATGTCTGATTCAATCTCTTAACAAGTTATTAGTCTGTTGAGATTTTCTCTTTCTTCTTGAGTCAGTATAGGTAGTTTGTGTGTTTCTAGGAATGTGTTCATTTCATTTAGGTTATCTAACTTGTTGGAGCACAGTTGTTCATAGTATCTCTTATAATAATTTTTATTTCTGTGAGGTCAGAAGAAATTCCTCCTTTCATTGCTGATTTTAGTTATTTGTATCCTCTCACTTTCTATGTTTTTTGGTTTTTTTTTTTAATTTATTTTTTTATTTATCCCCCCCTTGCTGCTTGTGCTCACTGTGTCCATTTGCTGTGCGTTTTTCTGTGTCTGCTTGTCTCCCTTTGTTGGGTCATCTTGCTGTGTCAGCTCACCGCGCCGCGCGGGCTGGGTTGCCTTCACTAGGAGGCCCCGGGAATCGAACCTGGGGCCTCCCATATGGTAAATGGGAGCCCTATCGATTGAGCCACATCCGCTTCCCTCTATCTTTGTTAGTGTACCTAAAAATTTGTCAATTTTATTGATCTTTTCAAAGAACCAACTTTTTGTTACAGTTGGTTCTATTTTTTTTTTAATCCTCTATTTCATTTATCTCTGATCTAATGTTTGTTATTTCCTTTCTTTTTTTAGCTTTGGGTTTGCGCTTCTTTTCTAGTTCCTCCAGTTCTGAGGTTAGTTTTCTGGTTCGACATTTCTTCTTTTTAAATGTACGTATTTAGAGCTATAAATGCATCTTACAAGTTTTGGAATGTTATGTTTTCATTTTTATTTGCCTCAAGATATTTCCTAATTCTCTTGTGATTTCCTTTGGCCCATTGATTGTTTAAATGTAGATTGTTTATTCTCCATACATGCAAATATTCCATTTCTGTCTCTGTTATTGATTTCTAGCTTCACTGCATTGTGGGCAAGAAAGATACATTGTATGGTTTCAATATTTTTTATTTTATTGAGACTTGTTTTGTGACCTAATATATGATTTATCCTGGAGAATGATCCATGTGTACTAGAGAACAATGTGTATTCTGCTGCTATTGAATGAAGTGTTTTATATAAATAGATATTAGGTCTAGTTGGTTTATAGTGTTGTTCTACTCTTGAATTTCCTTATTGATCTTCTGTCTAGATGTTCTATCCACTATTGAAAATGGTATATTGAAGTCTATTAATGTAGAAGCATCTATTTTTCCCTTCATATTTGCCAATGTTTGCTTCATATATTTTGGGGATTTAGATATATATATATATTTATAATTGTTACATCTTCTTGTTGAATTGACCCCTTTATCAGTATATAGTATACTTATTTTCCATTGTAACAGTTTTTTACTTAAAGTTTATTTTATCTGATCTTAGTTAGCTACCCCAGGTCTCTTTTGGTTACTATTTGCATGGTATATATTTTTCCATCCTTTCACTTTCAACCTACCTGTGTCTTTGAATTTAAGGTGAGTCTCTTGTAAACAGCATATCATTGGGTCATACTTTTTTATCCATTCTGCCACTCTCTGCCTTTTAAATAGAGTTTAATCCATTTATATTTAAAGTCACTACTGATAATGTAAGACTTTCTTCTGCCATTTTGCTAGTCTTTGCAAGTCTTATCTTTTTTGATCCTTTATTCTTTCATTAATGCCTAGTTTTATATTTATTTGATTTTTTTTATTGTTCCATTTTGAGTCCCTTCTCATTTTTTCTGAATATATGTTTAAAATATTTTCTGGATGGTTGCCATGGGGTTAAATTTTAATATCCTGAATCTATAGCAATCATATTTCATTTTATACCTACTTAACTTCAACAGCATATACATATATTATTACCATACCCCTCCATTTCCCACCTTTTTGTTGCACTTGTTACAAATTATATCTTTATATCTTTTATGTCCAAAACCATAGATCTATAATTACTTTTATGCTGTTGCATTTTAGAACCTGTAAGAAGTAAGAAGTGGAGTTACAGACTGTAGCAGTTTGGCAGTTTGATATAGTTATGAATTCCAAAAATAGATGTTGGATTATGCTTGTAAACTGGTCTGTTCATCTGGGCATGATTGAGTTATGACTAGGGCTTTCATTGGGCCACGTCAGTAGGGTGTTGAACCCCACCCCTTGGTGGGTGGGATCTCAAAGATAAAAGACATGGCAAAGGACAGAGTTGGAGGTTTTTTTGATGTTGGAGTTCTGATGCTAAGATTTAATGCTGGAGCCTGGGGAAGTAAGCACACAGAGGAGCTTGGTTGTGAGGAAAGAGAGAAGGCCCCGGGAAGAGAAACAAGCTGTTTGCCTGATAGTCTACAGCTGGACTTGTGGAGAGAGGCAAAGCCTAGAGAACCTCGTCGTCTATAGCTGACCTTGTGGAGATAGCAGAGGAGCTGAACCTGGAGACAAGCAAGCCCTGGGAAGAGAGGAACCCAAGAAGCCTGAACCCTTGCAGATGTCGGCAGCCATCTTTCTCCAACACGTGGCAATAGACTTTGGTGAGGGAAATAACTTATGCTTTATGGCCTAGTAACTGTGGACTTCTACCCCAAATAAATACTCTTTATAAAAACCAACCGATTTCTGGTATTTTGCATCAGCGCCCCTTTGGCTGACTAATACACATGCCAAAAAATGTGATACAATATTGTTAGCATTTATAGTTACCCATACGGTTACCCTATTAGATGTTTTTATTTCTTTTTGCCACTTTATTCTTTTTTTCAGTTTGAAGAACCTCCCTTTAGCATTGTTGTAGGGCAACTCTAGTGGTGATTAACTCTCTCAGCATTTGTTATCTGAGAATGTCTTAATCTCTCCCTCATTTTTTAAAAAATTTTTTATTCCCTCCCCCTTGCCACTTGCGCTCGCTGTCTGCTCTCTGTGTCCATTCGCTGTGCGTTCCTCTTCTTTTTTTTTTTTTTTCTTTTACCAGGAGGTCCCAGGAATTGAACCCAAGTCCCTCCATATGGGAGACGGACGCCCAACCATTTGAGCCACATCCGCTCCCTGTGCGTTCTTCTGTGTCTGCTTGTCTCCCTTTGTTGCGTCATCTTGCTGCGCCATCCATGGCACGGGCTGTCAGCTCTCCGCGGGCACAGGCCGTCAGCTCTCCGCGGGGGCAGGCCAGCTTGCCTTCACCAGAAGGCCCGGGGAATTGAACCCAGGGCCTCCCATATGGTGGATGGGAGCCCAATCGATTGAGCCACATCCGTTTCCCTCTCCCTCAGTTTTTGAAAGAAAGTCTTGCCAGATATAAAATTCTTGATTTGGCAATTGTTTTCTTTCAACACTTTAAATATTTTGCACTACTGCCTTCTTGTCTCCATGGTTTCTGATGAGAAATTGACACTTACTCTTACTGGGATTCCCTTGTTCTTAATTTGTTGCTTTTCTCTCACAGCCTTCAGAACACTCTCCTTGTCCCTGTCCTTGTCCTTGGACAATTTGATCACTACATGCCTGGTATGTTTTTCCTTAAGTTTATCCTGCTTGGGATTTGTTGGGTCTTGAATGTGCAAAGTCATGTCTTTTATTAAATTTGGGAAGTTTTTTGCCATTATTTCTTTGAGTATTTCTTCTGCCTCTTTCTCTCCTTCTTCTCCTTCTGGGACACCCATAACACATATATTGGTACTCTCGATGGTATCCCACAGGTCTCTTAGGCTCTATTCATTCTTTTTCATTCCTTTTTCTTTCTGCTTCTCACCCTCACTCATTTCAGTTGTCTCATCTTTGAGATCACTGATTCTTTCTTCTGCCAGCTCCAATCTGCTGTTGAAGTCCTATAGGGAATTTTTCAATTTAAGTTGCTGTGGTTTTGATCTGCAGTAATTCTGTTTGGTTCCTTTTTAAAATGTCTTTATTAAGATTCTTATATTGTTCATTTGTTGTTTTCCTCACATCCTTCAGTTCTTTCTCCTTGTTTGCTTTTATTTCCTTGAGGATGTTGAGGTTTGTTTTTATTGTTGTTGTTGTTGTTGTTGTTGTTTTTAAGTTTTTGTCCTGTAAGTCCAAAGTGTGGTCCTCTTCCTTCATGATTTCTGGATTTATATCTTGTTCCTTTGGATGAGCCATCATTTCTTGTTTCTTTGTTTGTCTTGTGTTGCATACTGTGCATTTTAATATTTTAAAGTGTTAACTCTGGGATTTAGTCCCTGAGCTGTCTGTTCCTTAAGTTTATAGCTTGTTATATGATAGAGTTCTTTCAGTGCTAGGACCTAAAAAAACTAACTAAATCACAAAGCATTTCACAATCTTTGCAAATTGTCTCTGCTTTGGCTTCTGGCTCTGTCAGAGCTTAGCCCTCCTATCAGGAAGATCAGCCCTAGGGAAATGCCAAGAACAGGGTCTTCTCTTTCTTTAATGAGCCTGCATAGAGCTGTGGAGCAGTCATCTTTTCCTGGGCTTATGCTTACTGATGGCCTTAGAAATCCCCCCATTTACAGTTTACAGGTTTTGGAATGGCCCCTCTACTTCCCTTGAAATAACCTTTCACATCTCCTGCATGCACTTTTGTTTGACTAATACAGATACTTCTTTGCCCTGAGTCACTTCAACTGAACTGTTTCTTATACTGCCTTAGCTGTCTGCAAGCTGTTTCTCTGCCTTGGGGTAGATTCTGGGAGGGTAAGATAAATTTCTTGGTTCAGTCTTTCAGACTTGCATTGGATAGATTCTCACTGACACACAGGGTTACTTTTCTCCCTCTGTAACAGGGCTGGGTTCCACAATGAGAGCATAGGCTGGCTCCTCACCATGCTGGGGAGGGGGAGGGAAAGGGGCCTGCAAGGGTACCTGGAGCTTCTCCTACAGATTTTGAAACTGTGGTTTTCTTGATTTGGCCCAGTTACCACAGCCCTTTAACTGTTTTCTGCAGATTTAAGGATGGATACTGTCTTTAAGATTCCTCTGCTGCTTTTGCCTGAAGTGTTTGGAATAATAGCAGGCCTCAGAGTCTGGTCACCAGTGATCTGAAGTAGCTGATCCAAAGTAGTGATCAGTGATGATCATGGAGTTTGAATGACTAGGCCTTTCTATCCCACCCTGGCACCTGCCGGCTGCACCACAAGCTCTGGCTGCAGTACTCATCATTACCTGGGGTATGGTGCTGCATTGTTCCACTATACTCTGGAGTTTCAAAATAATTAATTCAGACAGTCCCTGCCAGTTCAATAACTGTTTTGGTGGAAAGACTAATTCCTGGAGCTTCCTACTCTGCCATCTCCCCACAATCTTCTCCAATTGAATTTTTTACTTGCCTCCTATTATCTTTCTAATTCTAGTCCCTGCTTACCCAGGTGATTCTTTATACTGCCACTAGAGTTATATTCCTAAAAAAAGTTAAGAATATCATATTACTTATCCATGTTGCATGAACCAAAGCTGCATTCTTTTTATTTCTGAATAAAATAAAATTGTTTTTACCCCAAACCCAACCCCAACCCTAACCCTAACCCTAACCCTAACCCTAACACTAACCCTAATACTTACCCTTCACCTAACCCTAACCCTAACCCTAACCCTAACCCTAACCCTAACCCTAACCCTAACCCTAACCCTAACCCTATCCC
>JAQZBX010011016.1:21532-43524 GCA_029593785.1 Cabassous unicinctus | reverse complement strand
GAATGGTCCAGCCACTGTGGAGGACACTTTGGTGGTTCTTCATAAAACTAACTATAGATTTCCTGTATGATCCAGTGACTCCACTGCTGTGTATATACCCAGAAGAACTAAAAGCAAAGATTGAAATAGATATATGCACCCATATGATCATAGTGGCATTGTTGACTATTGCCAAAAGTTGGAATCAGCCCAGCTGCCCATCAACAGATGAATGGATAAACAAAATGTGGTACATACATACAATGGAATATTACTCAGCTGTAAGAAGGAATAAAGTGCTAACACACGGGGTAACATGTACGAATCTGGAAGACCTTATGTTCAGTGAAGCAAGCCAGGCATTGAAGCATGAACAGTACATAACCTCACTGATACGAATTATGGACATTGAGCAGTCTCTGAGAACTATTGTCTGAAAGATAGGTGTATAAGAAAGAGAATGATAAGAGAAAGTTGTGAGCAATCACCCATATGGAATTAACCTATGGTAAAGTAATAGAGTGTTGCTGTGTATTGAAGGGATAGGACAGGAGGGTAGTGATATATCTAGGGTTTGGTGGTGAAGGGTTGACAGGTGGGTAGATTGGGAAGGGTACATTAGAATACCCAGGAAACTGAGGGGAGAGCTGCAATAGACAAGTGTGGATATCTTAAGAACAAAGGCAGTTCCTAATAGTGGAGGACAAACCAGTTTGTCATGATCTCTTGTTGCATGTTACTATGAATCTTGTCATCCAATGAGTCAAGCCAGGGGGTCATCTTGGGGCCTGGAAGGATGGGTAGGGAGGAACAGAATAGATCAGACAGGGGGTATTTAGTGGTCTATGGAAATTTTTTCATTACCTGACAGTGATGGACACAGGACATGCTAAATATCACCAAAATTTATAAAAGTTTATGATTCAAAATATAGACCATACTATAAACCATTGACAGTGTTTAGTAAGTATGTTTTGCTATATGTATATCAGTTGTCACAATGCTACTATCAACTTGCAGAAAGGTTTTAATATGGGGTAAGGAAAGGGGGAGAAGTTTGGGTATATGAGAGTGTCTTGTATTTAGTGTGTGACTTTGCTGTGATATAAAACTTCTTTGAAAATTAAATGAAAAATAGACACTAGGGAGTGAGAGGGGGAAGATGCCATGGTACACACTGGACACCAGATCCTGCAGTGATAAAAGCGAACATTTCAAAAAAAAATTTTTTTTTAATTTTTTCTCATTTTTTGAGTAATCCAATCCTTTAATTTTATTTTATTTTTAGGTTTTTTTTTTAATTTTCATATATTTTATCTTTTACAATTGAACACCATTATTATTTCATTTTTCTATTAATTGTATTTAGCTCTTGTATTGGCTTCATCTTTAAAGAAGCTTTGGATCACAGAAGGGTTACAACTGGGGCAGGAGAGGTTTGTTGGTGGGGAGGTGTCAGTGATGGGGGTGCATGGGGGAACGTTCACCTGAACATACATAAAAGGTATATATAATTGTTCAAATGCTCATGGGGTATGGTCTCAGTGGGTGGAGAACTACTCAATAAATGAGAGAATACTGAATTCACATCAAGGAGACCTCTGCCATATTCTCCAAGGGAATAGCAACAGTCCCCCAAGTGCATCGGCAGTGTCTGGCATATTATGATCCACTTATATGCTCTAGTTATTGCTGATTAGCCTTATGAGTCTTGGCCCTTGAAATTGAAATTTAGTCTATTGTTATGGGGTGCCTAAGGTTTGCCTCCTGAAAGCCTCCTTGTTGCTCAAATGTGGCCTCTCTCTAAGCCAATCTCAACATATGAATGCATTACCTTCCTCCCAGTCTGGGACATGACTCCTGGGGATGAGCCTCCCTGGCAATGAGGGATTACTAACAAGTGTCAACAGGCAATACAACTGGAAGAAGACCTCGAATAAAAGGAGGAAAAGGTAAAGAGAAATGAGTTCATATGGCTAAGAGACTTCAAAGTGAGTCGGGAATTCATCCCAGAGGTAAGGCTTATGCACATTTCAATAGGATATCTTTGGCTTCCAATGTGGATACACCCCAGAGGGTCTCCTGAGGGCTCTGGAGACTCCCAGGTCCTATATCATGGTGGATAACCCCAGAGTTTTGTGCCTTATCAGTGGGACCTACTTTGAAATCCTTGCTCCTGAGAGTGACAATGTTGGACCCAAATATGTCTTCCCTTCACATGGCCCATCTGGCAATTCTATTCAAACCTATATATTTTGCCAGAGTTTATAGGTGTACCTCCAAAGACCAAAGTCTCTGGGCTGTCCATGTGTCAGCTGGGCCCAGAATCTCGGTGGAGCTGCAACTCCTAATCTACAGCTCAATGGATTCACCCTGGACAACTGGTGGGGAGATGATGATGGACAACATCCATCCCAGGGATTGGAGAGAGTCTGCAGCTGTAGGCAGGATAATCCCACCCATCTTATCCATGAGATATAAGCCCCCTCTCACTTGGAGGTGGAGTGGACATCGCCATCTCAGAATCCTCAGGATTGGGGAAGAGCTATGGACTAGGTTGGACTTACTGTTATTCTGTTATAGACATATTGTGACTCAAGCAATGAAAGTAATTACAACATTAATGCGGAGTCAGTGGCTACTGGAGGCTCTGGGATCAGGGAGAGGGAAAAGCAGTTTTAATACAGGGGCTTTTTTGGGTCTTGGGAATTATCCTGAGTGACATCGCAATGACAGATATAGGCCATTTTATATCATTATATAACATGCAGCACTGTCTGTGAGAGACTGTGGTCTAAAATGTGAACTATGGTCCATGCTTAGTGGCAAAGCACCAGGATGTGCATATCCATTGCAGGTGTTGTGCCACACTAATAAAAGATGTTTATGTGTGAGGTTGTGGGAGGTGTGTGAGGTGAGGAACATGGGGATCCCTGTAAATTTTGTGTAACATTTATGTAATCTATGTATCTTTTAAAAAATAAAATTATTATAAAAAATTATAAAGGGATCTCTAAATAAAAGATGGTGTTAATGTTAATTGTTTGATTATTCCGTCTAGGCTAAAAATGGAAGAGAAATACAGGCCACATGGATCTAATAAATATTGTGAGAAAGAGAGATTGAAGAAACTAATGTCAACATAAATAGTGTACATGTTAATAGATGCAAGACAGAGATGTTTAGCCAGTAAGAGTGAGGTGTTCAAAAGATATCATTTATTGAGAATTTCTAAATGAAATTAGTATCAAAATTATAGTGGCAGAAGTGGAGATAAAAATAATTTTCTATTTAGTCGATTGTAATGGATTACAAATACATGTAAAATTTGCAGGGACTCTGATGCCATAGTATATTCCTACATCTATCCAGATTTTTTTGGTCATCAATTAATTATGCTAAGTATTACTATTTATAGAAAATTTCTCATAATTTGTATATATAGGCATTACCTATAATAATTCATTTTTCCAGGTGAACTTTCACCTGTAGCGCACCCATTGTCCTGCAAGTATGTGATGATAATTAATGAAACATGGGTACATGCTAGTTCTAAAGAATCTTTTTTGTATTATTATTGTAGTAACATATATACAACTTAAAATTTCCCACATTAATTACTTTTAAGGGTACAATTCACTGATATTAGTTACATTGAAAACATTGTGCTACCATCACAAATATACATCACTACAACAGTTTCATCAACTGAAGCAGAAACTCTGCACTCAAAAAGGAATAATTTTTTTTCCTTCCTTCTTCTCCATCCCCTAGTCACCTCTAATCTATTATCTGTAGGTAAGTGCTTTATCTTTTTAATACTGTGATAAGTGCTTTATTGCTACCCCTACCCTGGAAATAAGATGCAGAAACAGCAAGATTAAAGAGCTTAAGGCAACACTATGTTTCTTCCTACTAAACAATATGAAATACAAAGAATCAAATAGGATAAATATAGGTTGATAAACATACTTTGACTCTTTTTTTCCTCATGTTGATTCTCCAAGTTGTTTAGGAATTATCTACCTTTTTCTTTCCATGTCCTGAGTACATTGTTCATAAATGCCTAACTCTACTTCAGTTACTGAATTCCTGCTTGCAAGATTTTCTGATGTGTGGGAGTACAGAGTTTTGCACACCATGCTATTTCTACAGATTTATTTCACAACCTTAATGGGCAACTTTCTCATTGTCACAGTAACCACACTTGAAAAGAAACTTCATCCGCCCATGTTCTTTTTCCTTAGGAACCTGTTGTCCCCGGTCAGCTCTCTCACCCTGCTGGTTCCGGCGACCTGGGGGCTCGTCAGCTCCAGGCATCCCCGAATGCCGCGAGCCGGAGGGTCGGGGTCTGTGGGCCCAGTTGTCACCGAGCTGCAGACAGAGGGGGGAGCAGATGCTAGACGCTTCTCGGTCTCGGTTGTCGAGGGACCGCGAATAACGGATAACAGAGACTATGCACACTCCGGAGACTGGGTCGGGTTCCAAGTCTGAGTTTATTAGGCAGGTCTCGGTATTTATGCTAAGCGGGGGAGGGGGAATGGGGAGGTGAGACTGGGCAGTTTCTGATTGGTAGGGACAGGCTTTATGCCTATAAAAGGTCAGGAAGTTGAGGGAGGGTTGGAGCTGTCCCACGGGGGGAAAGGGAGGGGTGGAGCTGCGCCGTGGCAGTCATCTTGTGGTGATGGGTGGGGAGCGAGAGGCTATAACAGGTGTTAGCAGCTGATTGGCTGTAGTCAGGAAGGTTTCTGCATTCTTGCTCTTTCCAGCCGAGCACTGGGAGTTTCCAGACTGCTCTTGTTCCCCCTACAGGAATCTGTCTGTCTTGGACATGTGCTACATTTCTGTTATGATGCCCAAGGCATGTGTCATCTTCCTGCTTGATAACAGGATGATCTCTCTGGTTGGACGTGTATCTCAGATCGTCTTTGTGTTTATGTGTGTTTGTGCAGAGCTACTGTTCCTCAGCATCATGGCCCATGACTGCTATGTGACCATTTGCCAGCCCCTTCACTACCCAATGATCATGAACCCTCTGGTCTGTATTCAGATGACTCTGTCCTCTGTAGTCAGTAGTATGGTCTATGGAGGATTCAACACTGTAAACACATTCTGGCTCTCTTTCTGTCACTCCAGCGTGGTCCATCAGTTCTTTTGTGACATTCCTTCTCTACTGACGCTCTCCTGTTCTGACAATTTAAGGAAACAAATTTTAATTTTTATCTCTGCAGTGCTGATTGCTTGTGACTGCTCTGTCTTCATCACTATGTCTTATATTCACTTATTTTCTACTGTGCTCAAGTTGTCAAACAGGTGAGAGTGAGGGAAGGCTTCTTCCATCTGTGTCCCTCACATCATTGTTGTGACCATCTTTTTCACCTCAGTTGCTGCTATATATTTAAAATCAACCTCCCATTCGCCCATGATTCAGGACATGATCACCTCTGTGTTCTATTCTATTGTCCCTCCTTTCTTAATCTTATAATCTATAGTCTTAGAAATAAGCAGATAAAAGAGGCTTTAAGGAAAACAATGAGCAAAAAGCAATATTCAGGAAATTGATAGTATAATTATTTCAAGATATTCCCATGTTGATGAGATGATTTGAAAAAATGCCTCAAGATTAATTTTATTGCCTATTTCCAATTCTGGGAAATCTAACATGAGTTTTCAGATATAGTTGTTGTCTTATGAGACAACATAGAAATAACACAGACATATTTCATTTTGAGGTGTCTCCTCCAAAGATTTAATATCTGTTGATTCTTACAACATCACTTCTAAAGAATATTTGCTCAAACCTATATGCTAAATAAGTTAATTTCTTTGTATGCCTTGTGAATTTTTGTTGAAGTATAGGTATTTGGTTATTTTGATTTGCTAACTCTGGAAATCAGATGTTACCATTTATATAAGGTTTTATTGTAGGTTGATTCTGTGTTGAGGCCATTATCAAAAACTTAGCCTAGTCCTTGGATATGTGTAGTAGCTTTCAATAGTTCTCCAGCATGTGTAAATGTTTCCCTTCTAGAAAAGGAGTTTCTCTCTCTAACTTCTCTTCCATTGGCTCTGGGTTATTATTTCGTTTTAATAACATTTTTTTCTCCCTGGGAGCTACAGTCAACTCAGCTCTACCCCCTGCCTTCTGGATTGCCTTTTTCTCTTTAGCTTTCAGCACTGGACAGCTTCATAGTCCAAACCCCCTTAATTCTTTGCATTTCTACCTCTTATAACTTCCAAGAACAGGGACCGAGACCTTTGCCTTGAGTCAGTCTTCCATGGAGCTATTTGAAGTTGGTAAACAAAGTCACCCAATATTTTCGTTTAGGTGAGAGAGACACTAACTGGAATATGTGTATAACAAGTGACCACCCCATGAGTCAATGTGCCTTCAGGGGCCCATATTGCAGGTCTCCAAGCTGCCACCAATCAGGTTTCATAAACCTGCCTTAAATGCATTTCTGCTACAAAATGAGTGCTATGGATCACACAAACTGCGATGCAGATCTGAGGATGGTAGACAGGACCATAGAAGTGAAATTTTCCCAAGGTTCTCCAACCAATTCAAATTTCTTTTTCTAATTCAGCTTTAGTTGATATATTCTCTAGGCTCAATCATCTTCCAGTGTTTTGAGAAAATTTACTCTTCCTTTTTTTCTCACTATTTCTAAGGTGAGATATATACCAGGACATTTTACAGTGCATCCTGATGACTTCACATTTCCAATATCTATCTATCTATCTATCTATCTATCTATCTATCTATCTATCTATCTATTTTTTTTTTTTTGGTTAGAGAAAGAGGCTGAAAGCTTACAGAAAATTTATGTGAAATTACAGATATCTCTTTTACCCCCTTCAAGCACTCAATTTTCTATATTATTAACATTTTGCATTAGTGTGGTATATTTGGTAAAATGAGTAAAACAATAATATATTTATATTAGCCATTATTGCTCATATTTTACGTAAAGTTTCACTGTTTCTGTTGTATAGTATTATGTTTGTTGTGTGTGGTTTTGACAACTCTGTTACTTTTGTTTGTGGTCAGCTAGTCTCATGGAGAGATTCCTTTAAACAACTGGAGCCAAGGGGAAAAGAAAAGGAGAAGAAGGAAAGAGAAAACTCTGGTGGTGTTCTCTAATTGGTTCTAGGTTGGAGCAGTCTTTCAATTTTTAACCAAGCTCTTTAAAACATGCCTTAGTTCTCAATTCCTTTGTTTTGAGCTTATTTGTTACCCAGAGTTGAAATGTTAAGGCATTCTCATGTCTTTTCTGATCATGTGTCCTGCTGCCACTTACTTGTTCCTTTCATGTCTCTCAGTAATGCATATCATCTTTTACAAAACTGTTATTCCCAAAAGTAACTTTTTTCCCAACTAGTATTTTCCTCAATTATATTCCCACCACCCAGGTTGCAATAGTTTCTTGACTTGCCTTTCAACCATTTCAAGGAATGTCATATGCACAGCTACTATTTGCACTGAGGGTAACTGCAGTTGACACAACTTGCAACTTGCATCAATTCTTTAACAATACCACAGATGGGCCAACACACATAAAGAGGAATCATTTAATAGGTTTGTTTCATGCCTCCCAACTCAGGAATCCACCCAAGGAATGTTGGCTGCAATCTTTAAGTCCAAGTGTTTCCTGGTGAGGGGGGCATTGTAATCTAAGTTAAAATGTCTTGAAGCCCTCTAACATTGTCTAAATTACCTTGTTTTATTCAGTCATTGTTTCATTGCTGTAAACCATTGCTTGTTTTTCAGAGTTTTAATAAATTTGATTCTGATAAATTATCTTGATTTTTTTCTTGATTTCTATGAGTCAATACAGGTCCTTGGAACTCTCTAACTTTGAAAGTTTTGCACATATTCCTGCCTGAACTAAATTGTGTATTTTTTAACTATACTTTTAAATTTTTTAAGGAAACTTTGATTTCATAAATGTTACATAAAAAATATAGGGGATTCCCATGTGCACTGCTCCTTAGCTCTCCCACCTTTTTCACATCAACATCCTTCATTAGTGCTGTACATTTGCCACAATTGATGAACACATTTTGGAGCATTTCCACTAAGCATGGATTATAGTTTACATTGCCATTTTTGTAAGTTATTATAAGATATGCAATGGCTTATAACTGTCATTGCAATGTCATTCAGGACAAT
Organism: Cabassous unicinctus; assembly: GCA_029593785.1. Lineage (NCBI taxonomy): Eukaryota > Metazoa > Chordata > Mammalia > Cingulata > Chlamyphoridae > Cabassous > Cabassous unicinctus. Next base: position 35,372 of record JAQZBX010011016.1, on the reverse strand, counting down.
TTGTAAGTCCCAAAAATGCGCCCCCCCCCATTATACCTATTTTTCCCTCTCCCTGCCTCAGAACCTCCAGTGTCCATTGCCTCCGCATTAATGATAAGAGTTCTTCCAAAGCTAGGATCACAGTAAGTCTATAGAAGAATATCAGTCAGTCTATTCTAGTCCATTGTTCATTCTCCAATCCTGAGGATTCTGGGATGGTGATGTTCACTCCACCTCTAACTGAGAGGGGGCTTAGATCTCATGGGACATATGGAGAATGTCAAGTCCTCAATGTTTTTGCAAGTAACTATGAATCTTGTGCTCTAATGAGTTATTTTTTGTGGTTACTGTAGATCTTGAGGGGAAGGAGAAGGAGCGGGAAGAATAGAATAGATGGAACATGGGACAGTTCTGGGTGATGGAATTTTACTACATGATCTTTCAATGAAGGATACAGATGATGTAAAACTTCATCAAAATTAAAAATTATACTTTCCAAATGGTAAACCATAATGTAAATCACTGACCATGGTTAGTAAGAATGTTTTAATATTTGTGCATCAATTGTAACAAATGTGCCATCCACATGGAAAGTGTTGTTGATGAGTGAACGGGGAAGAGGGAGAGGATGCTAGGTATATGGGAATCACCTATATTCTCTATATGACTTTTCTGTGACCTAAATCTTTTTTGAAGACAAAAGGAAAATATATGACACTGGGGGAACAAACAGAAGAAAATGTCTCTGTATATACAAGATATCAGCTCTTACAATGATGAAAGACATGACAAAAATTATTTTAATTTTATATATTTTTTATTATTTCAAAATTTAGTTTTTTGGATTTTATATTTTTAAACTATAAGTATTATATCATTTTCCTATGAATTGTATTCAGTTATTTTGTTGGCTTAAATTTTGAAGAAGTTTTGGATCACAGAGGGGTTACAGCTGTGGTGGGGACGGATCATTGGTGTGGGGTGCCAGAGATTGGGGATGCATGTGAGGAAGCTCAATTGGGGCATGCCTATAAGTCATGAGAATGTGTTCAAGTGTTCATGGGTTATTGTCACAGTGGGTGGATATTCACACAATAACCAAAGCAATGTCAAATTCCCAATCTGGGGAGCTCTGCCACATTCACTAATGGAACAACAAGAATCTCCTGAGTAAAGGGGCATTGACTAGTGAAGGAGGATGGACCAGTGATGGGCCCTTGATATTGATGCCTGTACTTAAGAACCTTTGCTTTTGAAATTGAAACTTAGCTTAGTACTGTTGGGTACCTAAGTGTTATCTCCTGATAACCTCCTTTTTGCTCAAATGTGGCCTCTCTCTAAGCCAAAACTCAGCATATAAATGCATTATCTTCCCCCCAGGGGAGGAAATGACTCTAAGGGATGAGCCACCCTGGCACCAAGGGATTATTACCAAGCACCAAACTAGCAATGCAACTGGAAAAAGATCTTGACCGAAAGGGTGAAATGGTAAAGACCAATGAGTTTATATGGCTAAGATGCTTTAAAGTGAATTGGGAGGTCATTCCAGAGGTTACACATATGCACGTCTCAGCAAGAACTGATTGACTGCCAAAGTAAATACTCCCTCAAATAGCAGAGCTCCTGAGGGCACTGGAGACATCCAGACACTAGGAAAGGCAGACAGCTCAAGATATTGGCACCCTGCTAGTGGACCCTACTTTGCAATTTTTGCTCCCCAGTGTGGCAGAGTTGGATTCAAGTGTGATTTCACTACACAAGGCTCTTCTGCCACTACTATTTGAATCTATATTTAGTACTAGAGTTGATAGGTGTATGTACAAGAGACTTAAATCTTTGGGATATTCATGACCCCGTTGGACCCTGAATCTCACAGATTTGTAACACCTACTCTCCAGTTCATTGGCCTCACCCAGGCAACTGATAATTAGATGAATATTGACAATGACCATCTCAAGGAACAGAAAGAGACTGCAACTGAATTGTGTTTTTATATAACACATTCAAAAATTACCAAAACAGAAAAATAATACTAAAAGTACTAAAGGTCCCTGGTTCAACTCCTGGTTATTCCTTGAGAACAGATATACCCGGTTATCAGGCATCCAGCTGAAACTTTATGACAAGAAAAATACAGGCAGTTTCTTTGTATTAGCTTTGCTTGGATCTCTCTCTCTTTTCTTTTTTAAAGATTCCTTTTCTTTTATTTCTCTTACTTTATGCACTAAAACCCAGTTCAAAACATGCAGAGGATAGACTGCAGGATGAGTGATTGAGGAACACCAGCAGACTGAGAAGATCCTTAGGGGTCTAAGAAAAAAGGCTGTTTTTCTGTTTTTTTTTTTCTTTCTTCTGTCTCCATTCTTTTTTAAAATATTTTAAAAGATGCTTAAATTACATAAATGTTACACAAAAATTACAGGGACCCCCATTTTCCCCACCTCCCACACCTCCCACAACCTCCCACATAAGCATCTTTCATTAGTGTGGCACATCACCTACAATGGATATACACATCCTGGGGCTTTGCCACTAAGCATGGACCATATAGTTAACATTGTAGACCTCACTGTCTCCCACATAGTTCTGCATGTTATATGATGATGTAAAATGGTCTATATCTCTTGTTGTAATGTCACTCAGGATAATTCCCAAGTCCAAAAATCCCTGTATTAAACCTGCTTTTCCCTCTCCCTGCCCTAAAAGCATCCAGTGGCCAGGGGCTCCACATCAATGTTGTAATTTCTTCCGTCGCTTGAATCACAATATGTCTACAACAGAATACTAGTAAGCCCACTCTAGTCCATAGCCCTTCCCCCAATCCCTAGGAGTCTGAGATGGTCATGTCCACTCCACCTCCAAGTGACAGGGGTCTTATATGCCATAGACAAGATGGATGGGATTATCCTGCCTGTAGCTGCAGACTCTCTCCATTCCCTGGGATGGCTGTTGTCCATCATCATCTCCCTGCCAAGTGTCTTGGATGAGTCCAAAGAGATTTAGAGTAGGAGTTGCAGCTCCACCGAGATTCCAGTCACAGCTGGCACATGGGCAGGCCAAAGGCTCCAGTCTCTGGAAGTACACCTACAAACTCCATCACCACATATACCTTTGAACAGACGGTACTGATGGACTTTGTGCAGGGAGGACTTATTTGAGTCCAACTCGGTCTGTCTGTGTACATTAAAACAACAACAACAACAACAACAACAAAAAACCTAGTTGCTCATGTTTTCTTTCTTGCTTGTATTTTAACCCCTCCCATTCTTTCTCTGCTTGTTTATTTTTCTTATATTTCTTTTAATCTTTTGCTAACTGATCTCTTCTACCCACAAGATTTCTTTTCACTTCTTCTTCTTTATATATTTTGTTTTCCATTGTTGTTCTTTCATTCCACCTCTTTTATTTGGACTCCAATTTTTCTTGTTTTTGTTTCTCCATATCTCCCTTCTTATCTGTACACTTTCTCTTTCTTACTTTTTCTTTCTCCCTTCTCTATATTCTTTTTCCCTCTTTCTGCCATTCCAGAACTTTGATTCATTCTTTATACATTTTTCTCTATTCTGTTTCTTGTTTCATTGTTTGTTTTTCCACTTTTCTGATCTTATTAGTCTGTGCTTCTTATTTGTTTTAATTTTTCAATTTCCTAGGTCTTGTACATTTGCTTTCCTACCTGTTTCTATCACTTTTACTATTATACTTTTTTTCTTCCTATCTGTTTCCTTTTCTCTGGTCCTAATTCTTTTTCTTTCACAAGAACATAGGCAGGTCTCTTTCACAAAAAAATGGCTGAGTGGGAGCAAGATCCTGCCTGAGTGAGCTGTTTTGGGAACCTACAGTGTAGGAGGCTTCAGGGTAGCTATCTGGAGGGAGCTGGATGAAGAGATAAATTCCTCAGGGTGCTGCTGGCTTGATTCTTGGTTACTGTGTTTCTTCTTCCTTGATTTCCCCATTTCTGTGTATACTGATTTTGTATACCAACACTATCTCTTTTCCCTCCTTCATCATTCTATCTTCTACCTTCTGTTGTTGTTCTTAGAGTCCACCTCTCTTTGTTCAGTCTTCAGTTTTCTGGATTTTATTTCTATCTCATCTATCTTTTTCTTTTCTTTTATTAAATTCTTTTCTTCTCATCTTTTCTTTTCTCTTTCCCTTTCCCCTCCTCATACTGACCTTTTAATTCAGATTACATATTTCTTTCAATTTAGCTTCCCATTTCATTATTGGTATACAACTTTTTTATTCTTGTTACTCTACACTGCTTACATGAGTTATATATTCACTTTCCACGGTTTTAAAATGGCCCCTTTTCTAACAATTGCTATTATTATTACGATTATCTTTTTACTTTTTCTACCTCTTTCACTTTCTATGGCTGTAATTTTTTCCTCCAAGGGAACATATACAACAACAATGAAATAGAATAAGAAGAACAAAGGGTATAAAAAAATACTTAACACAAAACACAAACAGCAATTAAATAAAATGCTGAGTCAAGGGTAATAAGACCATCAAGATAAAAGATGACCACAGGGAACAAAAAATTACAAAGCATACTAAACTAAGAAAGAAGAAAACATGGCCCAGCCCAATGAACAAGCTAAAAACCAGGAAGAGATGCAGAACATTGATCTGGTAATCAAAGCTGTCCAAACAAATATCATGCAACAACTTAATGAAGTGAAGGAAGACATTAAGGATATTAGGAAAACACTGGAGGAACATACTGAAGAAATTGTAAACCTACATTAAAAACAGAGATATGATGGTGATGAACGGCACAATCCAAGAAATCAAAAAGACACTTGAAGCACGTAACAGTAGATTTGAAAAGGCGGAGGAAAGAATTAGGGATGTGGAAGACAGTACATCTGAAATCAAACAGATAGTAGAACAGATAGATAAAAAAATAGCAAAAATCCAGCAGGAACTTAGGAATTTAAATGACAACACAAAATGCACAAACATTTGCATTATAGGAATCCCAGAGGGAGAAGAGAAAGAAAAGGGGACAGAAAGAGTGTTGGAGGAAATAATGGCTGAAACATCCCAACTCTATTGAAGGAGATTGATGTACCAGTCCAGGAAGTGCAGTAAACCCCAAACAATATAAATCCCAAAGGGCCTACTGTGAGAAATATACTCTTCAAACCATCCAATGCTCAAGATAAAGATAAAAGTGTAAAGACAGCAAGAGGAAAGACAACCATTACATACAAGGGAAGCTCAATAAGATTAAGTGCTGATTTCTCATCTGACACCATAAAGTCACAAAGGCAATGATACGACATACTTAGGGTAATTAAAGAAAAAAAATCCCACCAAGAATTCTCTATCCAGCAAAACTGGCATTCAAAAATGAGGGAAAGTTCAAAATATACACAGATAAACAGAAATTAAGAGAGTATGCCAATAAGAAACAAGCTCTTCAAGAAATACTAAAGGGAGTTCTGCAGGATGAAAGGAAAAAAAAAACAGGAAAGAGAGAGGTGGAGGAGAGTGTAAGAACAATTAAAAAGACAAAAAGAGAATTAAAAACAACATATGACATACTTAAACCCAAAGAAAATATGGCTAACGTAAATAATTCCTTGAGAATAATAACACTGAATGGTAATGGATTGAACTCACCAGTCAAGAGACACTAATTGGCAAAATGGATAAGGAAACATGACCCATGTATATGTTTTCTACAAGAAACCCACCTTAGACCCAGTGATTAAAGAAGGTGGAAATGAGTGGCTGGAAAACAATTTTACAAGCAAACAATAACCAAAAAAGGGCAGGAGTAGCTTACTAATATCCATAAAATAGACTTTAAATGCAAAATAATTGTAACAGATAAAGATGGGCACTATATATTAGTAAAAGGGGTAATCTTTTGAGAAGAAAGAACAATCATAAACATTTAGGCACCTAACTGGGGCACCTCAAATTACATGAGGCAAACACTGGAAAACTAAGTGGAGAAATAGATGCCTCTACAATTACATTGGGGGAATTTAATACACCATTCTCACCATTAGACAGAACATCTTGACAAAGAATCAATAAAGAAACAAAGACTGATTAATACATTAGAGGATCTGGATTAATAGAAATATACAGAACACTACACCCAAATACAGCAGGATATAGATTCTTCCCAAGTGCACATGGATAATACTTTATAATAGACCACTTGCGAGGCCACAGAAAGAAATCACAATGAATTCTGAATGGTTAAGATTATACAAAGTAATTTCTCTGCCTACAATGGAAAGAAATTGGAAATCAGTAAGGGTCAGAGAACTAGTATTAGGCACAAAGATATAGAAGTTAAACAACACAGTCTTAGACCAAAAATGGGTCAAGGAAAAAATCTCAAAAGAAATTGATAAATACCTCAAGACAAATGAAAATGACAACACAACCTATCAAAACATATGGAATGCAGCAAAAGCTGTACTGAGAGGGAAATTCATAGCCATAAATGCATATATCAAAAAAGAAGAATGATCTAAACTTGACAACCTATCTGTACACCTGGAGGAATTGGAAAAACAGCAAGAAACTTACCCCATAGAAGTAGAAAGAAGGAAATAACAAAGATTAGATCAGAATTAAATGAAATAGAAAATAAGAAAGCACTAGAAAAAATAAACAAAACCTAAAGCTGGTTCTTCAAGAAGATCAGTAAAATTAACAAACCATTAGCCAGACTAACAAAAAAAAAAAGAAAGAAAGAAAGAAAGAAGTTCAAATGCACAAAATAAGAAATGAGGAGGGAGATATCACAGCTGACCTCACAGAAATAAAGAATATCATAAGAGGATACTTATGTTATATGCCAACAAAAATGATAACTTAGTGCAAAAGGACAAATTCCTAGAAACTCACAAGCAGCCTACATTGATGAAAGAAGAAATTGATGAACTCAGAAGACAAATTACTAGTAAAGAGATAGACTCAGTCATCAAAAACCTCCAAACTAAGAAAAATCCAGGACCATATGGCTTCACAGTTGAATTCTACCAAACATTCCCGAAAGAATAACACTGATCCTGCCTAAACTCTTCAAAAAATAGAAGTAGAGGGAACATTGCATAACCCATTCTATGATGCCAACATTACCCTAACACAAAGCCAAATGAAGATGACATAAGAAAGAAAAATTACAGACCAATTCTCTAATGAACCTAGATCCCCAAAATTCTCAATAAAATACTTGCTAATCACAATCAACAAGACATCAAATGAATTATACTACATGACCAAGTTGGTTTCATCCTGGGTATGCAAGAATGGTTCAACATAAGAAAATCAATCAATGTAATACACCATATGAACAGATAAAAAGGAAAAAACCACATGATCAGCACTATAGAAGCAGAAAAAGCATTCAACAAAATGCAGCACCCTTTCCTGATAAAAACACTGCAAAAGATAAGAATAGAAGGAAACTTTCTGAACATGATAAAGGGTGTATATGAAGAACCCACAGCTCTTATCATCTTCGATGGTGAAATCCTAAATGCTTCTCTTTGAAGATCAGGAACAAGATAAGGATGCCCACTATCAATGCTCCTAGTTAGCATTGTTAGAAGTACTTGCTAAAACACTGAGGCAAGAAATAGTTATATATATATCCAAATTGGAAAGGAAGATGTACAAAATTTCACTATTTGCAAATGACATGGTTCTATACATAGAAAGTCCTGATTAACCTACAAGAAAGTTTCTAGAATTTAGAAATGAGTTCAGTAAAGTCACAGGCTATAAGATCACTGCTGAAAAATCAGTAGCATTTCTGTACACCAATAATGAGCAATCTAAGAAGGGAATCAGGATAAAATACCATTCACAATAGTAACTAAAGAATCAAATAACTAGGAATAAATTTAACTAAATATAGAAAGGACTTATGTACAGACAACTACACAGCATGGTTAAAAGAAATCAAAGAAGACTTAAGTAAATGAAAGAATATTCTCAGTTCATGGATAGGAAGACTAAACATCATTAAGATGCCTATCCTACCCAAACTAATCTACAGATTCAATGCAATCCCAATAATTATCAACACAGCATTTTTCAATGAATAGGAAAAACTAACTACAAAATATACTTTGAAGGGTAAGAAACTCCAAATAGCCAAAGACATATTGAAAAGAAAATTGAAATTGGAGGACTCACACTACCTGATTTAAAATATATTACAGAGCTACAGTGGTAAAAAAAATGCATGGTATTGGCAAAGAATAGACATACTGACCAAGGGAACTGAATTGTGAGTTCTGATATAGATGCTCATACATACTGTCATCTGATAGTCTACAAGGCCACCATGCCCACTCAACTGGGAAAGAATGGCCTCTTCAACAAATGGTGCTTGGAGAATTGGATATCCATACCCTAAAGAATGAGAGAGTAACATCATTTCACACCTTAAAGAAAAATCAAATCAAGATGGATCAAAGATCTAAATATAAGAGCCAATAAAAAGACAAATAGCCCATTTATAAAATGGACAAGTCACCTGAAAAGACACTTCCCCAAGGAAGAAATACAAATGACTAAAAAGCACATGAAAAGTTGCTCAACATCACTAGCTTTTAGCGAAAGGCAAATCAAAACTGCAATGAGATACCATTTTATACCCGACTGGCAGCTATTTTAAAAAGAGAGGACTATAAGTGTTGGCAAGGATGTGGAGGAATGGGAACTCTCATCCACTGCTCGTGGTAATGTAGAATGGTCCAGCCATTGTGGAGGACAGTTTGCTGGTTCCTCAAAAAACTAACTATGAAACTGCCATATGATTCAGCAATTCCACTGCTGGGTATATACTCAGAAGAACAGAAAGCAAAGACACAAATAGATATATGCACACCAATGTTCATAGTGGCATTGTTCACTATTGCCAAAAGTTGAAATCAATCCAAATGTCCATCAACAGATGAATGGACAAAAAAATGTGGTACATAAATACAATGGAATATTACTCAGCTGTAAGAAAGAATACACTCCTAACACACGGGATAACATGGATAAGTGTTGAAGACCTTATATTGAGTGAAGCAAGCCAGGAATTGAAGGATAAACAGTACATGAACTCACTGACATGAGGTAAGTAAATTGAGCAGTCTCAGAGAGTTATTGTATGTAAGATAAGTTTACAAGAAATAGAAACAGAAAAGAAGGTTGTGAGCCATCACCCATATGACATAATCTATGGTAAAGTGAGAGAGTGTAGTTGTGTATTGAAGGGATAGGACAAGAGTGTAGTGATATTATTGGGTTGGGGGTGCAGGGTTAACAGGTGGGTAGACTGGTTTGGATGGGAGAGAAGGCCCAGGATATTGGGGGGAGAGTTGGTAGAGGGACCAGGTGAACACTGGGGATTTGTGGGTATGAGTTTGAAAGTACAGAAGTGGGAATGCTCTTATAGCAATATGACAAAGATGGGTCACTGGTTTAGGGTGTTGGTTTGGAGGGCATTTGGGACAGGGCACACCTGGAACAGGCTTCTAAGGAGTGTGTGAGTGTTCATTCTGTCATAATATGTTGTATCAGTGGGTGGAGACCCACATAATGAGGGGGATGGAGTTGGACTCCTATCTGCGGGAGGATTGATTTGTTCAGAAATAGGCGGGAGTCTCTCAAAAGCAAGGGCAGTTCCTAACAGCAGAGGACAAACCAGTGTATCAAGGTATCCTGTTGCATTAACTATGAATCTTGTCATCCAATGAGTTAAACCAGCGGGTTGTTGTGGGCCCTGGGTGGACAGTGTAGGAATAGAAAAGATCAAACAGGGTATTTAGTGGTCAGTAGAAATGTTCTTCATCACCATACAGAGATGGACACAGGACATGGTAAATACCATCAAAATTTATAAAAGTGTGCAGTCTAAAATATAAACCAGAGTGTAAACCATTGACAATGCTTAGAAGCTATGTTTCAATATTTGTATATGTTATGACAATGCTTCCATCCACATATAAAAAGGTATTAAAATGGGGGGGGAGGAAAGGGGGAGAATGTTGGGCATATGAGAGTCCCCTGTATTCTGTGACTTTGCTGTGACCTAAAACTTCTTTGAAAACGAAATGAAAAATATTGAAACACTGGGGAATTAGAGGGGGAATTTGCCATGGTACAGACTAGACACCAGATATTGTAGCAATGAAAGGCAAAAGATCAACAAAAATTTTTTTCTTAAGTTTTCATTTTTAAAATATCCCCAAATTTTAGTTTAATTTTATTTTGTTTTTTTTTTTTGTAAATTTTTATGTATTTTACCTCTTACATTTAAACATATCATTATTATTTCATTTTCCAATTCATTGTATTCAGCTATTGTAATGAATTCATCTTATAAGAAGTTTTGGACCACAGAATAGTTACAACTGGGGCAGGGGAGGATCACTGGTATGGGGTGTCAGAGATAGGGGATGCATGGGAGGGTGTTCACCTGAGCACAAATATAAGGTATATAAAAATGTTCAAGTGTTCATGTGTCATTGTCACAGTGGCTGGAGAATCACTTAATAAATGAGAGTATACAAAATTCCTGTCCTGGAGAGCTCTGCCACATTCTCTAAGGAAGTAGCAACAATTCCCCAAGTGCAGGGGCAGTGACTGGTGAAGGAGGATGATCCACTAATGGGCTCTTGATATTGATGACTAGCCTTATGGTTCTTTGCTCTAGAAATTGAAACTTAGCCTATTATTATGGGGTTCCTAAGGATTGCCTTCTGAGATCCTCCTTCTTGCTGTAATGTAGCCTCTCTCTAAGCCAAACTCAGCATAGGAATGCATTACCTTCCTCCCATCTTGGACATGATTCTCAGATATGAGCTTCCCTGGCACCGAGGAATTGCTACCAAGCACCAACTGGCAATGTGACTGGAAAAAGACCGAGAGTAAAAAGGGAAAAATAAAGACAAATGAGTTTATATTGCTAAGAGCTTCAGAATGAGTCAGGAGGTTTTCCTGGAGGTAATGCTTACGCACATCTCAGTAGGATTTCATAGAACTCCAAACTGGATATCACCCCAAATAGTGGGGCTCCTGAGGGCTCTGGAGACACCCAGGTCCTATGTCAGGGTGGCTAGCTCTAGGGTTTGGTGCTTTGCCAATGGGCCCTACTTTGGAGTTTGTGCTCCTGAGAATGACAGAGTTGGACTCAACTATGTCTTCCCTGTACATGGCTCATATGTCCCTTCTATTCAAACCTATACTTGGTGTTGGAGTTTGTAGGTGTATGTCTAGCGACTTGAGTCTTTGGGATGTCCATGTGTCAGCTGGGCCCAGAACCTCGGTGGAGCAGCAACTCCTACTCTACAACTCATTGGACTACCCAGGAAAACTGGCGGGAAGATGATGATGGACAATGGCTATCCCAGGGAATGGAGAGAGTCTGCAGCTGCAAGCAGGAATGTCCCATCCATCTTATCCATAGGATATAGGCCCCCTCTCATTTGGAGGTGGAGTGGACATTGCCGTCTCAGACACCTCAGGATGGGGGGAAGAGCTATGGACTAGAGTGGACTTACTGGTATTCAACTATAGACATATTGTGATTCAAACAATGGAAGAAATTGCAACTTTCATGTGGAGCCAGTCGCCACTGGAGGCTCTGGGGTCAGGGAGAGGGAAAAGCAGTTGTAATACAGGGGCTTTTTCGGGACTTAGGAATTGTCCTGAGTGACATTGCAATGACAGATATAGGCCATTTTATATCATCATGTAACATAGAGAACTGTGTGGGAGAGAGTGTGATCTACAATGTGAACTATGGTCCATGCTTAATGGCAAAGCCCCAGAATGTGTTTATCAATTGCAATTAATGTGCCACACTAATGAAGGATATTTTTGTGGGAGTCTGTGGGGTGTTGGATGTGGGGTGTATAGGAATCCCTATATTTTTTCGTATAACATTTATGTAATCTAAGTATCTTTTAAATAAATTTTAAAAATGAAAAAATAAGTCACCCTGTCAAAAAAAGAAAGATATATTTGGATCAACAAAAGCAGATAAAAATGCAATACGATTAGCCCCATATTATGCAAAATGTTAACAGAAATTCTTGTAGTTAAAGGAAAACCATTCCATAGGATTGTATCTAAGCTATGTTGTTGATAAGAAATTATACTTAAAAGGAACATTGACTGCCACAGAAAACAGTACCTGAAACAGTGGGTCCCCTGAGGGCTCTAGAGACATGTAGACACTATAAACAAGTCAGATAATCTCAGGAATTTGGCACTCTATCAGTGGGCCTTATTTTGGAATACATGCTCCGCAATGTAACACAGTTAGACTCATTTATAAATTCCTTACATATGGCTCTTATAACCCTTTTATTTGTATCTATAATTAGCACTATATTTTAAAATATATATCGCAGAGACTTAAATATTTGGTCTATTCATATGCTGGTTAAGCCCTGAATCTCAGCAAAGTTTCAACTCCTACTCTCCAGTTCATTTTATTCACACAGGACAACCAACAAGGGATGATGATGGACAATGACCATCTCAAAAAACAGATAGTATCCACAACTGCATACAAGACAGTTCCTTCCAACTGCCCCATGGGATCTAAGCCTCTTTTCAAACAAAAACACAGTGGACATCACCATCCCTAAATCCTCAACATTCAGGAATGAACAAACATAAAGGGGGAATACAACTAAGGACAAAACTAAACATTTTTATAGTAATGGAAGAACGTGTAACATTGATATAAAAGCAGTGGCCACCAGAGTTTCTGAAGGGAAGAAGAGGTAAGAATTGGTGTAACATGGAGGCATTTTTGGGACATTGGAATTGTCCGGCATGACATTGCAATGACAGATACAGGCCACTATATATTTTGTCAAAACCTATAAAATTTTCAGGGCAAAGTGTAAAGTATAAAGTAAATTATAGTCCATGGTTATTAGCATATGTTTCAATATGTGTTCATCAATTATAACAAATGTACCACAATAATGAAAGATAATGTTAATGTGGGAAAGTGTGGGACAGGGAGGGCATAGGTATATGCCCTCTGAATGTACATTTATGTAATATAAGCTTCTTTAAAAAATAAAATATAACATTCTCTTATCAATTGTAACAAATGTACCACACTAATACAAAGTGGTGATAATAGGGGGGTTTATGGAAACTTTGTTTTCTGCATGTTTCTTTTGTAAAAATAAAATAATAAAAAAAAACAAAGGATAAAGTTAAAAAAATAAAAGGAACATAAGTGTTAAAATAAAATGTAAAAAATATGGAAAAATATAGAAATAATTTAAAAAAAAGCCAAAAGACATCTGGTATAGCTGGATGGCCATATTATTGTCAATAACTTTAAGGTCTTAAGTAAAGAATTATAACAAAATGTTAAGAGCAATTTTGCATCATGATAAATGGTTCAATGGAAAAAAAACCTAACAATTCCAAATATGTATGTGCCTCCTTATATTTCTTTATATATATATATCACAAAATGACAGAATAACAAAATTTTTTAAACATCCAAATTTATAGTTGGAGATATAACTACAATTCAGTCATTATTAAAAAAAATACATGAGGAAAGATCAAATACCTATAAAGACTTGAAAACTACAATTGATTAACTTATAATTAGCACATATGCAGTGCTAAATATGATAAGTTCAAATTATGATAGTTTGTGGCTGGATGGGCCTTATGAAGTCATATTCTTAAAGCTAATCCATTCCTGTAGGTGTAAACGTAACATAGATGGGACCTTTTGAGTAGCTTGCTTCAATAAGGACTGATTCAGAGTAGGCTTTTATTCTTTTATTGGAATCCTGTATAAGAAAATATTGTTCAGAGAAAGACAAAAAAAAAAAAAAAA
>JAQZBX010011016.1:0-21432 GCA_029593785.1 Cabassous unicinctus | reverse complement strand
AACTTGTAAATTAATAAAGCCCCATTGTAAAAGCCAAACTATTTCTGGTACATTGCTTTGAGGAGCCTGGAAGATTAAAGCACATGCCCAGGGATGCAGAATACACATTTATTAAAGTGTGTGTTACAACGTACCAAATTAGGTTATATGCTGCATGAAAGTAAAGCATGTGTCATCAGTGTTGAATCACTGTTATTCAATTGTCTCAACATAGGTAATTAAACTGTTAATGACAAAAACATTAAATTAACTTCTAAGCACCAAGGAAGGCTTTACTCTGCTGAAAGGATCTGATTCATCCATTCATATAATTGTTGTGCCTTTTAATATGCACTTTTACAAGTATTAGTTCAAGTGCTTTACACATTGCATTTTTTCACATCTTAACAGGCTCATGAAAGTGGAAACCATTGTTAAAATGTTAACAGATGATGAATCTGCATCACAAGAGTTTACCTGATTAGAACTGATGAATGTCTCACAAATATCACAGGCCTCACTCAGTGCTGATCTTTGACCTCAGGCTAGTAAATAGCATTCAATGTTCTTATGGTGACATTTTGGACAATTTCAGAAGGGGTCTTTTGTTATATAATCCAGTACTAATCTTAAGATTTTGGAGTGACTAATGAAAATTGCCACAATCTTCAGAAGAAAACCTGAGAAAATTATTTTACAAATATTAAACCAGAAACACCTATTTATTGGGATTGGGGTGAAGCCAGATCCCTCGCCACTCCTTCTCTGCTGTTTGATCTTTAGGAACCACAAGCATTGCAGCATAGGAATCATTATAATAGCAGGAGAATTACAGTTGCATTTCAGTTTTAATTATTGTCTCATTAATCTTTACCATTTCATTTCAGAATTAATATACCATTATTTCTTGATATACAAAAAATTGTGTTCATGCACAGATATTATTAATATCATCTTCTCATTATCTAGAGTCAATTACCACCCTCAAATTACCTCTGGGCAATGTCTATCATAGAAGTCAAGGACTGTGCTCCCATGGATTTTCCCTAATGCAATCTGGAACTGAATATGGAGGTACTTGTTATAAAACCAAATGATTCCTCTCAGGATATCAGTATTTCAAGTACATCTGCACACTTGTGCTTAGCTGCTCCTGAAACAGGATTGGCCCATTTCCAGAAATCCTGATGTGCTTGTCTGTCATAAGAAGACAATAATATCGTGTAAGTATTTTAATTATTAATTTCTTTTTTCCTTCTTCTTTGCTTTACTCCATTAATCATGTACATTAATCAAACATTCTTATTTGATGAGAGACACTGTCAAGAGGACTAGAATAGAAAATATAGATGAGGAAGATATTCACATTAGACCAATGTCTCCTTTATTATTTTTTTGTATTAAAATGTTTCATTTTGGAACATTTAGGAGACTTGCTAAATACTTCTTGGAAACAAAGAATGAACTTACACCAACACTGAATTGAGTCAATGCCAGCAATGCTGGTAGGGGTAGGAGTGTCATTGGATACTGCCCAGAGCTTCAGTGTGCTGAATGCTAATTTCAATTTATAGTTAATTAAATTTAGTGGTAAGAATTGTATTTATCAAGAAAGTTTAATCTTTTATGCATACTATTGCTATTCAATTAATAATTTCAGGAATGTTAGCCTATTATTTTTGGTTTGCTTAACTATTCAATTATTCAAAGTGAACCAGTGAATCTTTGACAAAAATAAATATGAACATAATACCTTATATTTCAAGTGTAATTCTAATATTTTGTAATAGTATAACATGAAAGGACATGAAAGCATTTGTTCATTATTCATTGCAAAGCTTCCAGACCAACATATAATTCTCCCAAAATATTTTGAAAGATTGAGTTAATTATAATTATATTAAAATTAAATCAATGTGTGGATTAATAAATTAATGAAGAAATACATTAATGCAGAAAATATATCTTCCAATTCTGCAGGTTGAAAAATGCATCTATTAAGTCATTGCAGAAAAGGCAATGCATAATTTCATTTACACTTTGAAGGATTAGTGCACCCATGGTATATTATAGCAACCTCAAGAAGTCTTTATTGAGTAGGGAGAACCTTTGACAAAAGAATGAGGCAATATTATGTTATAGTTGATTAGCAACAAATATAGAGAAACAACTCGATAAATGTAAGCCTAAAATGTCGTTAGGTAATTAATTTTCCTCTGTTCATTTTCTACATATCTTTAGAGATTAATTGCCTTTGGTTCTCTAGATCAACAGCAAATTACCCTAAAACTGCCAGACTTCATTATGGTGACTGAATTCCTGCTAACAAGATTATCTGATGTGTGGGAGTACAGAGTCACACAGCATGCTATTCCTACTGATGTACTTGACAACACTGATGGGGAATTTCTCAATGTCACAGTAACCAATGTCAACTATGTTCTTCAAACTCCCATCTATTTCTTCCTTAGGAAGATTGTCTTTATGAGTTCAGCTCACCCAAAATTCAAGACATGATCTCTTCTTTGTTCTATTCTATAGACCCTCCTTTCTTGAATCTGAAAAACTATAGTCTTAGAAACAAGTAGATAAAGGAGCCTGTAAATATAGATATGAGGAAAATGCCTTACTCAGGAAAATGACAGGATAATTATTTCAAGACCTTCTCATTTTAATGAAGTGAGTTGAAAATTCCTCAAAGTTAAACTTCTTGCCTATTTATAACTTTAAGAGACTTGACTTGAATTTTCAGGGACAGTCATTCTATAATATGTCAGCATAGTAACAACATATTTTTATTTTATTTGGAGATTTGTTCTTTCCATAAAACGATACTTCTCTGATACATGAAATATTATCGTAAAAGATTTGTGTCTTTTGCCAAGTAGTTCTGTTTCCATTTATTATTTTTAAACTCTGAATGTCCTAGAAAATATAAATTAAACATTCACATTCTCTGGTATTTTATGCACCTAAGACAAAAGATGATTCTTATGCTTTCATCTCATTATATCTTTGTGGAAAGATCATAGCTTAAAAATCTTGGGAGATTTTGAACATACAAGTTTTTATGGTGACTTAAGGTAGTGTTTGGTTGACATAATAGAAATCAGCTCATATTGTTTCTGCATCTACTCAATAATTTCCCCCTTAAGCCACTTCAGTGAGGAGATGAGAGTTTGAATAGGAAGTCTCACTAATTTCCATGCAATTTTGAGAAATTTTTGTATTCAACAGATGGAAAGCTCACTACTATTTCAGTTACCTTTTCAAAAAAGGTAGATGCAAATTTTCTATACAGTTCTGTTACCTCTTACTAGTATTAACTTTTGTGATACAATTAAAATGAGATGCTATTTCATGGTAACTTTGGCCTTCATAGTTTATCTGTAAACCCTTGAGCAATCTGTTTAAGAGATTAAGAGATTTCTGACATTTATTCTAACAAAAGGTTGATCAATTCTAGAATTTCGGCATTACTATTGTACCTCTGCTGGGTTTTAAATCTCTCCAGAGTTGCATGTAGATAGCTTTTATTTCTGTGCATCAAAAAAAATCCATTTAGAAAATATCTACAGAATTAAAAAGAGAAGAAATAGAAATGTATTTTTTATGCACATTTTGATGCACATTTCATTAACTTTATTGGTTAATTTCTTACACTGGTCATAATCAGTATTTGATTCAAAGTGAGGGAGGCATACATTATTGATATGCTATAGGGGCTTTTTTATTCTACCCTTTATAAATTATCAGGATTGGAGAAACCATAATTATATTTTTATCATGGAAAAATGTTCAATTCCCCAACCCATAATGATGAACAGAATTGGAGTATTTTCTTTAGAACTGCTTGAAAAGGCAAATGGAAGCTTTTACTAGAATGCTAGTATTTTCTTCTCTCTTGCAACTGATACATCAGTATATTGCTGGCAGCTATTGTATTAAAAAATAAAGCATATTTTCACTATCATACAAAAAAAGCTAAAGAGAGACATTCATTCATCAGAAAGTTAAAAAAAAATCCTAAAATATACATAAACATCTTAAAGTTGGTCATAAATAACATTAAACATTTTATTCTGACTAAAGTATAAGTATGTGAGGAAACTGCTCTTGGTAATTAAGGTAAAAGATACAACTCTCTAAACTCCATAATTTGGAAGAACAGATTTTAAATAACAACTACTTTTGCTCAAAGCAAAGAAAAATATTTACCAAATTGTGTATTACATGTATGTTGAAAAAATTTAGAATTAAAAATGTTTGATGTCAGGTTTAAAGCTCTCCATACCAAGAATACAAAAGTGAAGTAATTATTTCCTATTTCCAACTTATGATACTTCCAAATCCACTTATCAATATGTGAAGATGATAAAATGATGAAATTATTTATTTATATTGCTTGCTTTTGCATGTCTCTTATCCTAAGACCTATAACTGATACAGCAACTTTTGAATTAGGAACAGAACTCTTTAATGGATAATGAAAAATAGTTTGCCATATTGGATAAGTCAATATCGAAACATACTTGTCTTTCACAGATAATCAGTGACATATTACAGTTCAGTTTTGTAAAATGGGGCCACAATAGCTATCAATTAAATTTGTCACTGACTCTCATGCTACTTCTAAGATTGATATTATGACAGGGCACTGATATATTGTTAGATGATGGATTATAATCTTTCTAAATTATGATCTTGTCTGTTCAGTTTTTCAATTATATCCCATTGGAATTAAAGTCATACAAAGTATGTTTCATCATATATGAATGGACATTTATACATTATCTATAGCTGTAATTGTGGAAATGAATTGTGGTTTAAATGGGAAATTTTAAGTTATATAAATATTACTAAAAATGGAAATTAAAAACAACATAGAACTGTACAACACAGTGAATCCTAATGTAAATTATGGACTTTAGTTAATAGCACAATTTTAATAATATCTTTCATCTGTTGTAACAAAGGTATCAGGTGTTCATAACGGGGGGTATATAGGAATTCTATGTTTTCTGCATGATTTTTCTTTAAAACTACAACTTCTCTAATTTTAAAAAAAGACCTGTCAAGATTACAACAGAAAAAGGATTGTGTAGTTGGTAATGTACAAAGAATAATATAATGTGCAATCTAATTTAGAGGCCAATTTCTTAAAGAAAATTGTGACCATTTAGAATTTATAGAGCTCATTTTGAATTATTTATTCAAATGAGGTGTCATGACATTGTATACACATAATTATATAGCTTGGCAATATGTAAAGCAAAAATTAAAAGAAAATGGAGAAATTAAAAAATCATCATAATTTAACAGTTTAAGATATAACAATAAAACTGATGGAACAAAATGAATTGAAGTATGGATTAACATGAGTTGATTATGTAATTTACTAACTTGCCCAAATAGACAGTCATGGGACACTATACCCTATGTGTGCAAAATATATGTTTTTTTTTCACAAATAAATATGATAATTTACTGAATTATACCATATTTTGTACCATAAGGAGGTCTGCATTAATTTCAAAATGCTGAAACTGTACAGAATATGCTCTTTGAACCTAGGTATCAAAAGAATAAAGGGATATTGAAATGTCTGAGTCTAATTGTTCATAAGTTTATTTCTCCTAGGAAGTCTACCAGTTTGTTTTATGTATTCTGATTTTTTTTTTCTGTGTTAATGTTAACTATTATGTCATCTTGATTAATGGACTCTTTTATCAATATTAAATAACATCATGGTATTTATTTCAAACTCTACATTTTCTGTTATCAATCCAACCAGTACACCTTTTAAAATTTTGGTTTATCAGGTATATCTTTATGTACTCTTTTTCTTTTAACCTATTTGGGTCTTTACCTTAAAAAGAATTTCTTGAAGTCACTTTAGAATTAGGTTTTGCTTTTTAATCCTATCAAAGATTCTCTGCCTTTTAAATGTAGTGTTTTACTATATAATTTAATTATAATTATTTGTGTATTTGAGTATTACATATATTATACTGTTTTTTTTTCTTTCTGTTCCATCTACTATTTTTTCGCTAATTAATTTTTTTCAATCTTCATTTTGATTAAGTATATTTTATCTTCTTATTGGCTTCTAGATATATGTATTATTTCCTAAATTTGTTTGTTGATTTAGAACTTATATGTATTTAACATATCAGTCTATTTTCATGTGATAACATATCACTTTACATATATGTGAAGAAGAAAAACTATCATATACTTACCAATAATTTTTTCCATTTCTGGTGCTCTTCATTACTTTGTGTAGGTCCATATTTTTAAACCATATCAGTATATATTTCCCTCAAAGATTTCCTTTAACATTTTTATAGCATGGATCTTGTGATGATTTTTACTTTTGTATGACTTCAATACTCTTTAACTTATCTTCATTTTTGAAAGATATTTCTATCAAATGTATTTAAATATACTTTTTTTTCATGTTCATTCCCAGTGAGAATTCTGCTGTCATATTTATCTTTGTTTCTCTGCTTGTAATGCACCCCGTTTCTTGGAAGTTCTCTTCTTCCAAATAACCATGGTATGACACGTGTAGGATAGGCATTTCCAATTCAGAATGAAGAAACTGGAAGGAAATAAAGGTCACAAAGCCCAAGCAAGTGCAAAATCCAGAAGGGCAAATGCCATTCTATTCCAAGATCTGAGGATGATCTGTGGTTTGTTGCTTTTTCCTAGGGTCCTGCTATATCAGCAGCCTCACACTTCCCAAGCACTAAAGCAGTGACCTTGCACATCCCAAACACTGGAGCATTAGCCCGACCCTCTCCAAGCACCTGGGTGGAAGGTCTTCCTCTCCAAACACAGGGGCAAAAGTCCCACCCTATCCACTTGCTTCACAGAAGGTCTGTTCTCTTGACTTGAGGTAATCTCGTCTTTGCTGAATTCTGTATCTATGGTTCTCCCTTGACCATATTTTCCTTTCATTTTGTCCCATCTCTATTGCTTTAATTCCAGGCTAACAATGTTTCTTGGGATTGGATCGTTTTAACCATGAAGATACGGTCAGGTCTTAATATACATTCCTGCAAGTGTGAATAGGACCTATTAAGATGTTATTTTATGTTAAGGTGTGACTTCATTTGTGAAAAGAAACTTTGAACATCCTATTCAGATTAGGACAAATTGAATCAAGGTTTGTCTTAATTCATATGACTGGAGCCCATATATGCAAAAGAAATTCAGATGCAATTAGTAAAATCAAGATATTAGTTCAATACAAGTATAAGACACAAGCCAAAAACCCAAGATTTGTGACAAATGAGTACCAGTATGCCACAGAATCTGGGGAGAAAGCATGGCCTTTCCAGAACTTCATTTGGATTTCTAGCCTTGTAATTGAGAATTAAGAATTAGCAAATGATTGTGATTACCAAAACACTAATTAGATGTCTTTTTACTTTCTAGAATATTGTACAAATGCCAAAAGTAAATACTTGAAATTACTCAAAGTTGCTGAACTAGAATTTAGGTGCCTTGATTTCTGATAATGACTGTAAAATTATATAGTCTTTACCTTGTGATTGGAAAAACTTAAGACTCACCCCCGTTTGTAGCATCCCTTTAATGTTTATTAATGTAGAAACCTGAGCCAATTCTACCCCAATTATTCATTAGAATAATCCTGCCTGTCTTTGGATACTATAGAACTATCAGAATTACTGCAGTTCAGGAAGATAGATTATAGGCAATTAGGCCATCTGAGCTCCTTGCTATGCACTGGTAATAAATTCTTTCTCTCTTTGAGACCTGGTGTTTCAGAAATTGTTCTTTAAATACATCAGAAAAGAACCACACTTTTGCTCAGTATCATCTTCAAAACTGTCAGCAAATAAACTCTTGTTGTAAGCAACCCAGTTTGTGTTATTTGTTATGGCAATGCAGAAAAAAATAAGAGTTTATGGTTCTGGAAAGTGGCTTGTTATTACTAATACCTAATAATAAACATAATTAGCCCCAAATGATGCTCAACAAATAACTTGTATCATATAACTTCATTAAAATATGCAATGACTCTTTATCCTTTCACATTTTAGAAAATACCATTGTAAATGTTAATATAAAAAGGAAAATGATTTAAAGAATGAATTCTTTCATCATAATTTAGAGATTTTCTTGTGCAAAATCTTAGATAGAAAACATTGAAAAAGGGTGTATTTTAAACATTTGGATTTCATTCAACAATATTGAATAAATCTGAAATGTATCTTTATAATATTCCTGAATAAATTTTCCTTTATATTAATTTACCCACAGATTCCTTTATTTATTTGTTTCTAAGAATGCAGATTATAAAATTCAACAAAGGAAAACTATGGTATAATATATGGAAAGAATCATGTCAGGAATGCTTTAATAGGTTCCTGAAAGCTTTAGGTTCACATAGCTTCCAGAGCTGTTTGAGTCAGATACCACAACGATGTGAGAAACACAGATGGCGAAAGTCCTTACTTCTCTCCCCCTGGCTGGGCAGTAGAAAATATGTGAATATAAGTCATGGTATTGATGGTAAAGTAGATACAAGAATTACAATCTCATTGTTGAAGATCTCAAAACATGACAGCCGCATTAGAGAAAGAATTTCACAGAAACTGATGAACTAGTTTGGGCTGATAGATGGAAAGCTGGAAAGTTTTTCCACTGTGTTCACCTGCATAGGCAAGACTACTGTGTCAGGAGGCCAGGATCACACAGATAATCAGAGGTTCATGATCAAAGGGTAGTTGAGGGTCTGGCATGAAGCTACATAATGGTCACAGCCATGATGGTGAGGAACACCACCTCTACATATAGATTAAAATGATCAATCAGTCACTGAAATGGACTTGTTATCAGTGAGAGAGTTGACACAGACATTTGGGAAATCAAAATATACAAGTCTAAGATGACACATACCTGCAGAAGGAATACATGGGCATGTGAAGGTTCTTGTCAATGATGGTGATGGTGACAATGAGAAGATTCCCTAGCATGGTAGTGCCAGAGAAACATAAGTAGGAATAACATGGCATGCAGGAAAGTTGGCTTCTACCCTAATTTAGCAAGGGCCACAAGGAAAAATTCAGTTAACATGGTTGATTTTGCCATTTTCTTGAAATGTTGGCTGATCTGGAAAGCAAAACATGTAAATCTATGAAAGACATGAAGCATAAAAATAATTCATAATACTACCATAAAAGTTTTCCATCTTAGCATATTATTCTATTTTACACAGTTGCCATTTGTGTGCATGAAAAGATTTTTTATTTGTTTGGCTATAGTGATTATTGCTTTTTAGTAGATACATAGCTAAGTGCTTAGATGAGATTTACAAATACAATCACTTAAGTATGACATGGAATACCCTTACCCCTTTACATCAATATTATATAGCTCACTCATTTTATTATATTAATGGAGTTCAAATTGGTTAAAATAAGGAAAATTCCTTGAACAGTGTATATTCTCAAGGACACTTGTTAAGTTTTACTAATACTCCTACACAATATTTGGCTTGTATATTAATACATAGTAGTGACCTGCAATCATCACAAGATCATGAATTGTTTCTAACTGATCTTCTCAAGATGAATACATACGTTCAGATTATGAGTTCCTGACTTTTAAAACAGTTGCCATCATGATAACTGCAAAGTCTAGAGTCATTAGGCTTGCATTTTGAGTATCATTTAAATATATTATTTTTCTGTAAACTATTATTTTTAATTTTGAAAATTATCAAGTTTTAAAAATTAAGAAGATAAATTAATTGGTCTTCACTACAACAATATCAAGAAGGACTAGCCTAGGTAAAGAAAATCTCAGTAGAGAATATGTTTATGTCATAATATGAATAAGTAAACACTGAACATTTTGTGAATGTTTTTTCCACACTCCTAAACCACATAGAGTTAATATTTTTCAGTTATTTATGTTTTTAGTAAAATAGCAAGGAATATTTTTTCCATCTTTATTCCCTGAGTGACATTTTCTATCACATGAATTCAGTTTCTATTTGATTATATTACTCTCTAAATTTCCTAATAATATTATTCCTGAACTGGCACAGAAATACCTCACACAATATAATAATCTAAAATATTCATATGCTAAGTGCAGCACCTATATTATTTACCTCTATTTTCCACTAACAAATTATCTATTTATTATCCACTCTTTAAATCCCTGTGGGTTTTTCCTCCGTTTTGTTGCTTGAATACAGTTCTGACCAATATTGTATAACATGATCCATAATTTCTAATCAAAATTATACTTTGCTTGATATATTTGCTTTATAGGGGAATATCCATGTCAATATAATATATAAATATAACCATTAACACGTACAATTTACTGATGAATAATCTCAAAAAGATTAAATAAAACCTTTGTATCTCAAAGGCATGGAACTAAAAAAGCTTCGACTCAGATTAAAGCTGAATAATAAAATGCTTCGAATTTTCTCCAAAATTCCACCTTAAGCCTCTTTGATTCCTCTAGAATTATTCACAATGGTGATAATTCATTGTTCCTACCATTCCATTCATCATTCAGGATGATCTACATTTAATACTCTGCTCTCCGTTCTCAGCATTCTTTATTGATCTATTCTATTTTTTGGTTTTCTTCTTATTTTATGAGTCGTGTTTCCATCAAATTTTTTCTTATACTCCATGGGAAAATTTCCAAAAATCTTAGTATTTCTAATTTCTTGAATTTCATTAAGTTTTATTCAAACATAGCACATAGATATTTCTCAGAATTATTTTTCATGGTTTAAAATTTTCTCATAAATATCTGCTTGGTAAAAATACACATCATAATTCTTTTGAATCTCTCCCTTGAGAATTTCAAATATTTAATAAACTTATATTTATAGTTTGAATATTCATACTATAAATTTATCCTTATATATTTTAACCAATCTTTTCCAAAATTTCTCTCTTCCTAGTGTGAGTGTCAGCTCAACTTTCTAAGGCTACTCTGTCCAGATATCATCTTTATCCTCACTTCTCACGACCTCATCTTGTACCAATTTTCTACTCTCACTCTTTTTATAGATTTTAACATTCCATTCAATGCTTTCACCTACAGAAAACTCATGTAACTGTAAACACAATTGTTTTTGCCCTTTTGATACACTTAATTACCCTTTGCTTTTCCTGTATTTCATCATGCTCATTGTAAAAAGTTAGTATGTGTACATCATATTGATACATTTCATACTGCAAATCCTACCTCTTCTTAAGAAGCACTTACCAATTAAAGATTGTCAGTACCCTAAAAGGTTAATTCCAGGACCTCACACAACGTTTGCCATCATCAACTTCTTCTCACATTAATCACAATCTTTACCAGGATTACATTTTCTCATAGCTTTTGTAGAGGATCTTGCGAAATACACATATTCTCCAGGGCTATGTTCATGTGTAGTCAGCCCCACATTGTTTACATATTTCATTACAGGCTGAAAGGCTGAAACTAAGTCATCTTGAAAAATCTATGGATAATCTATTATTTTTTACATATCCACATTCTTGCACTATATGAAACATAATGTCTCATCTCTGTTAACTCATAATTATGAAATTGCTCCTAGACATTTTACTTTTAATGCACAGTGGCACTGTTCTAATTTATACTTTTATCATATGATTCCAGTAAGTTTGTCAGGCCTTTATAAATAGGTCAAAACAACTTATGTCCTCAAACATCCTTAAATATCACAAAAATATTCTACCAACTTTATTAATTTGGTTTAAAAAATAGCATACTGGTCCAAGGGAACTGCTTTGGGGCCCTGCAGTCCAGGGGAGTGCTGTGCATGTCCCAGGAGGGTGAGGGACAGACAGACAAAGAAGCTAAAACTAAAAATATGAGTTACTAATGACCTTAACCAGGAATTGTCACCATGTCCCACCCTCAAAGCAAACAACCTGGAAAAAAACATGTGGCTCACTGCTGCCAACTGAGAAGTAAACACATATTTTCTTCCCTGGGAAAAGGAAGGGTGTGGTTGAAAGTGGAGAGGTGTTTCTCTTCAATGAATGTGGAAAACAAAATCTGCTTTGAATGTTGGTTCTGATCAGACCAGAATCACAGGCAAGTATAAGTTGAAAGAATCAGCTATGTAGAAAAAACATTTTTTTTTTCGGATGAGCACCATCTGATGGCCTCCTGGAAAACTGTGAGGTGAAAAATTGCTTTTAGGTATATCTTGTCCTTGTTGCATTGTTTTTGTTTGCACCACATTAGTGAGTCCCTGGCCCTATTTTGATAACTTAAGCTAGGCAATGTTAAAGACTTAGAATAGCTTCACCAAAAATCAAAGAGTAGCAATGAAGTAAAACCACTAGGCAAGAAAAACAATTGACTGTCAAAGCAAATTCACCAAAATATTCATATGCCTAGATATCAGCCAAAATTACAAGCCATAGTAAGAAACAGGAAGAAATGGCCCAGCCGAAGGATAAAAACAAAATTCCTGCTGAGAAACAGGATTTAAGAAAACTAATCAATGATAATCACACAAATATTCTATATCAATTCAAGGAGTTGAAGGAAAACATGACTAAAGATAAACATTTTAAGAAGACACAGGTGAATATAAAGAACAAATTGAAACCCTTTAAAGAAAAGTAACAGAGCTTTTGGAAATGAAAGACATTGGATGAGATTAAAAATACATTAGATGTTTTTTTTTATTTCCCATCCATATCTAATTGCAGCTCTATCCAAAGCTCCAGCTCCACCTCCAGCTGGGAGGAAGCTGGCAGAACCTGCTCCCACCTCTCTGGGAAAATAAAGAACATGCCAAGGAGCCTGATTATCATGCTACTCTCGTGATACAAGCCACCTCAGGAGCTATTCTGGTATTTGAAAATCCATTTCCCAAAAATGGGAGGAAGAGTTGGTTGGCCACGGACTTAAACTACTTATTAGCAAATTTGGCTGGCTAAAGTATAACCCTAAAAAGAGCTAAAGTTGGACACTTTCCAAGTCAGAAAGAGGCCATTAGCCACCATTTTGACCCCATCCTTGGCATGAGGAGAAGTGGGGCTGACTGAAAATCACTGTGATGGTAGGGACCAGCATCTTTCATCTTGATCAGACTGCAGCCATAGCTGAGGCTACAGCCCCACCTCTGGGAGGAAGGAAGCTGGTGAACGTGCACCAGCCTCTTTGGGTAACTGCAGGTACATTTGGCTAGCATAGACGGAATAATCTGAAGTCTACTAGGACAACTGCAGTCACTTTGGACCCACATAACATAGATTTCTACCTATACTTGCGGCTCTATCCCTGCCATAGTCAGAGGAGGAAGGGGCATGAAGCTTCATCATTCTCTCTGGGCAACTACAGTGTAAGCTTGTATGAATTGGATTATTACACATGGTTGTGACACTGTCCATATCCCTTGCAAAGGAGAAAGTGGGAGAAGTTTCATCAGTCCCTCGGGCAATGCAGTGACTTTGAGCCTCCACAGTTTACAGCACCAACTACATCCTTAGCTCTGACTACACAACAAGCAAGGAATAGAGGGCAAGAAAGCCATAAACTAAAGAGAGAAACTTCATCCAGAAAAATACATCCAGTAAGCCAGATGCCAAGACACCAACAAAAAATTACAATCCATACCAAGAAACAAGATATGGCCCAGTTAAAGGAAAAAGATAAGCCTCCAGATGACATAAAGGAGTTGAGACAACTAATCATAGATATTCAAACAAATCACCTTAATAAATTCAATGAGATGGCTAAAAAGATTAAGGATATTAAGAAGACATTAGATGAGCACAAATAAAAATTTGAAAGCATATGTAGAAAAATAGCAGATGTCTCAGAAATGAAAGGTGCAATAAATGAAATAAAAAATACACTGGAATATTATAAGAGCAGATTTGAGGAGGCAGAAGTAAGGATTGGTGAGCTTGAAGAAATGGTCTCTGAAAACGAATATATGAAAGAACAGATAAAGAAAAGAATGGAAAAATTGAACAAGGTTTCAGGGGACTAAATGACAGAAAGAAATGTGCAATCTTATGTGTCATGGGTGTCCCAGAAGGAGAAGAGAAGGGAAAAGGGTCAGAAGCAATATTTTAAGTAATAATGGTAGAAAATTTCCCAACCCTATTGAAGGACATAGATTTCTGTGTCCAAGAAAAACAATGTACTCCCATTAGAATATATCCAAATAGACCAACTCCAAGACACATCTTAATCACAATGTCAAATTTCAAAGACAAAGAAAATTCTGAGATCAGCAAGAGAAAAGCAATGCATAACATATAAAGAATACCCAATAACTTTAAGTGCCAATTTCTGATCAGAAACCATGGAGGCAAGGAGACAGTGGTTTGATATATTTAAGATACTGCAAGACAAAAACTTCCAGGCAAGAACCTTTTATCCAGCAAAGCTGACTTTCAAAAATGAGAGTGAGTTTAGAATATTCACAGATAAATCGAATCTGACACAGTTTGTAACCAAGAGATTGGCTTTGCAGAAAATACTGAAGGTTGTGATACAGTCTGAAAAGGAAAGACAAGACAGAGGGGCTTGGAAAAGTCTAGAAATAAAGAGTATATCAGTAAAAGTAATTAAAGTCTCAAAGGAATGGTGAAAATATGCAATCTGAGGAGGAAATCAAGAAAAAAATTCCATTGACATTAGCAACTAAAAGAATCAAATATTTAGGAATAAACTTAACTAATGATGTAAAGCACATGTATTCAGAAAACTACGATGCATTGTTAAAAGAAATAAAAAAGGATCTAAATAATTGGAAGAACATTCCATGCTCATGGATTGGAATACTAAATATCATTAAAATGTCAATTCTACCCAAATTGATATACAGATTCAATGCAATCCTGATAAAAATTACACCAGCATTGTTAAAATAAATGGAAAACATGATTATCATACTTATTTAGAAGGGTATGGGGTCCCGAATAGCCATAATATCTTAGAAAGGAAAATCAAATTTGCAGAACTCTCCCTTC
Source organism: Cabassous unicinctus (assembly GCA_029593785.1). Lineage (NCBI taxonomy): Eukaryota > Metazoa > Chordata > Mammalia > Cingulata > Chlamyphoridae > Cabassous > Cabassous unicinctus. Next base: position 6,433 of record JAQZBX010011016.1, on the reverse strand, counting down.
TGGAATTTAAGTCACATTATCTAGCAAAAGTGGTATAAAGAGCATGGTACTGGCATAAAGACAGACACATAGACTAATGGAACTCTATTGATGGTTCAAAAACAGACCCTCACATCTATGGTCAAATGATTTTTGACAAGTCTGTCAAACTCATGAGCTTGGGCAGAACAGTTCATTCAACAAATGGTATTGAGAGAACTGGATATCCATAGCCAAAAGAAAGAAAGAGGACCCTTATCTAATACCTTATACAAAAATTAAATAAAAATGAAGCAAAAACCTAAATATAAAAGTAAGAACCACAAAGCCTCTAGAAGAAAATGTAGGAAAACATCTTCAAGACCTGGTGGTAGATGATGGATTCTTAAAGGAGATAAAAGAAGGACTGAGATGGACTACTGATTCTTAATGTATGTAGATGTTTTAATTAACTTTACTCTAAAAGTTTGGAAATGTACAGAGTTGATGATAACACATTATAGCAAGTAACAGCTGTTTCTGGAAAGGGTAGTCTAAGAATGTAAATGTCAATTGAAAATAAGCTAGAGAATAATCTAGGGACTGAATAACACAGTAAACCCAGATGTGGATGAAAATTGTGGTTGATGGCACAGATGCAAGAGTGTTATTTGTGAGCTGGAGCAGATATACATCACTATTGCATGATGAAGGATTGTGGAGAAGCATGAGAAAACTACAACTGGAGTGACATTTGGACTGTGTTTAAAAGCAATATTGTAATATTCATGTATCTATGCCAAAGATGTACTGTGCTGATAATGGGGGAGTACGGAAAAAGTGTGCCAAATGTATGTTATGGACCATGGTTGGTGGTAATATTCTGATGATATTATCTCATAATCTGTAACAAATATTCCACCATGCTGTGTGTGTTGGTAGAGGGATGTTGCATGGGAATTGTGTACAAATGCATGATTGTTTTGTAAGTTCACAACTTGTGTAATAAAAATGTATTTTAAAAAATAATAATAGAGTGGGTTGGGGGAAAAATATACCAAATGTTAAATATAGTTAGTAGTAAGATCTTGACAACATTCTTTCATAATTTGTAACAAATGTCTCACAACAATGCAAGGTGTTGTTGGTGGGTTGTTGTATGGGACCACAGTATATTGTTATGCATGTTTGCTTTGTAAGTTCACAAATTTTACTATACACTTATTGTATATGTATGTTCATGGATAAATGACATAAAAATAGTAATAGAGTAGGTTAGGGGAAAATACACCAAATGTAAAATACTTAGGTTATTGGTAATATTTTGAGGATGCTCTTTCATAATTAGTTAAAAATGTTTCATAACAATCAAGGTAATGGTGGTGGGGTGAGTTATAAGAGCTCTGTATAATGTTATGTAGTTTTGTTTTATAAGTTCACAACTATTGCTATACACTTATTGTTTATGTATGATTAAGTATGAGTGATATACTTGAGTAAAAAATATATTAGATGCATATGACAGTAGATTTGATTTAATGGAAGACAGAATTAGTAAAATTAAGGACAGAATATCTGAATGGAAAATACAGAACAGTAAGAGAAATGACTGGATAAAACAGAACAGGGTCTTGGGGTATTAAATAACAATGTGAAACACACACTTACAAAAAATATGTATTATTGATGTCCCAGAAGGAGAAGATAATGGAAAAGGGGCATAAAGAATATTGGAGGAAATAATGACCAAAAATTTCCTAACCCTTATGAAAGACATAAATATCAATATCCAACAAAGAAAACATGTATCGAACAGAATAAATCTGAATAGAAGTACAGAAAGACACCTACTATTGAGAATTTAAAATACCAGAGATAAAGAGATGATTCTAAAAGCAGCAAAAGAAAAGCAATGAATCACATACAAGGGAACCTCAATAAGACCAAGTGCCCATCTCTTATTCGAAAACATGTGAAGTGAAGTGATATGTAGTATTGTGACTGACAGTCAAATGCTTTATCTAGTCTGTCCTTCAAAAATTAATGTGAGTTTAAAGTCTTCATAGACAAATAAAAACTAAGAGAGTATGTTTACAAAATACCAGATTTACAAGAAATACCAAAGAGTATGCAATATCCTGAAAGGAAAAACAAAGCTGAGAGACTTGGAGAGGAGTGTAGAAATGAAGATTATTAGTAAAGGTAACTTAGAGTGTAAAAAGACAGACGATAGTAAGAAATTACAGAAGGAAGCCAAAAGATAAAATGGATGAAGTAAGTAATGCCTCACAGCAATGACATTGAATATTAGTGTATTGAATTCCCCAATCAAATGACATAGACTGTCAGAATGGTTAAAAAATATGTGCCATCTATATGCTGTGTATAAGAGAATTACCTCCGATGGAAGGACCCAACCAGGTTTAAAGAGAAAGATTGAAAAAAGTTATAACATGCAAACAGTAGTCAAAATGACCTAGTTCAGCATTATTAATATCTGACAAAATAGATTTAAAATGCATAAGTGTTATAAGAGATGAAGAAGGTGATTATATATTAATAAAAAGGGCATTTCAGCAAGAAGAAATAACTATGCTAAATATTTATGCACCCAATCCAGGTGCCCCAAGAAACATGAGGCACACACTGGCAAAGCTGAACGAAGAAATACATATCTCTACAATAATAGTTTCCCAATAGTTTGCTATACATCAACAACATGGCAAAAACGCTAGGAAAAAAGAAATCTTGCTGATATCTTGATTTTGGACATTTTTAGCATCAAAACCATGAGACAAAAATGATGTTATTTTATGAATACATACACACACACAAATATATATATGCTTAAATGATGAGTAACTGTCAAATATTAAATAACATGTGAAATATTTTCATAAAGTCCATAGTTTAATACACTTCTTTGATAGGGAGGCAGTGGTAGACTGTGACAGTGCGATCTAGCTGTACTTCTCAAAGATGGCCTTAGCTGAGAGCTTAGGTAATCCCTTATCCAGAGGGTACTCATCCACCAAACTCTTCATAGGCAAAGAGGGCAGCAGAGTATCCTTCTCATTTAGACTCACACCAGAAAAAAGGAAGTTACTTGTCCTGTCCATTTCCTTGTCCAGCTGTTCCCTAGACACATTCACTGTGTCAGGCTGACCTAAAGGGATCTTCTCAGAGCCTGTCTGCTTACAGGTCTTCCTGGAGCAAAGGTAGAAGTTTCTTCCAAGAGACCTGAGTTTTGCCTTGATGATAAGATTAGAGGTTAAGTCAGGTGCTTGAAACAGGGGTCAGCTTTAGGTAGGTAGTGAGAATGTTCCAAGACCCACACTTCATCATTTGGAGCTCCATATGGGGGAAGAAAACAGTCAACTACCACACTGGGTCATTGTGAGTTTTGAAAATGTTAGTCATGGCAACCAGGGCATCATAGCTGTGCATCTGGCCAAAAGCATGGAGATCTGCAATGAAGCGAGAACTTTGCAAAAAGGTCTCCAAATCCATATATATTGCACTAATAACCACCTTGGTGACTTGTCTGTAGATGATTTTCTGCAGCATCTGCCCAGTGGTCAGTCCTGACCATTTATCCAGAGGGTAAGTGGAAAGCAAACTTTGCTTTCTGCAGGGAATCATAGATGTCATTTCTATTGGACACATCTAGGAAGGGGAACTCCAGTTTCTCCACTTATTTGTTGTCATTTAAGATTGCCTTTCCAAGTTGAAGATCCAAGTTGCCACAGTCCAAAGATGATAGGTCCATGAAGAAAGGCTGCAGTTTGCCTGTCCAAGATTTCGGGTGCCCTCTGCAGAATTCTCTCCATCAGCAGTGTAGTGCAGAACCCTACCAACTCTACTGAAACATGGCAGGGAGGCCAGTGTTTCTACTAGATGGGTCAATGATCTAGTAACTCTTCTATTTCCTCCTCTAGGGCTGCATTACTTTTGGGTAAGACACGATGGTCAACAAGGATGAGGTGACCTGGCCAGTCTGGTGCAGTGCATGGAGGTAAATCTCATTCTGGAAGGCCAAGACAGACTGTAGAATGTGAACCCTTTGAAGGAAGAAGACCTTGTCACATTTTACATTTAAAACTGACACAAAGACCTCATCAATCTCAGTTATGTTTGCCAGGTAAAAAGCCCGTGTAAGAGCAAACGTCTTCAGGTCCAAGTAACAAGCTTCGTTTCCCAGCACAATATGTGGAGAGGTCAGGATTTCTGCAGAACAGTTCGACCACCCTGCAGGTAAACCTACATGGTGAAGCCCAAGGTGTGCCACTGCTTCCACCAGGTTACCTGGAGAATGCACCCTGCCCTGGACTCAGGGGTTAGAGGTGAAAGTCAAGAGGCATAACTTGAACCCGCCACAAGCTGGGCTCCCTATTAATTTTTATTTAAATATTATGTAGAATTCACCATTGTAACCATCTGGCTCTTGGCTCTGTTTCTTGAAAACTTTTTGGTTACTGATATTATATCTCTATTTTTTATTTATTTTGAATTATTTGCTTCTTCATCAACCATTTTTTTTCATTTCTGTGTTTCTAAGAATTTGGCCATTTTGCAAAAAATACCTAATTTGTTTGTTTACAAGTGTTTATCATATTCTCTTAAAATACATTTTCTTTCTATAACATTCACAGTAATGTCTTCAATTTTATATCTGATTTTTAGAAGTTTGAATACTCTTTCTTTTATTTTTGTCAGCCTTGTTCAAGTTTGTCAATTTGTTGAACTTCGCAAGGAGATAGCTTTTATTTTTGTTGATTTTTTTCTATTGGTTTTTATTCTCAATTTTGCTTTTCTTGCTTTATTGCTTATTATTTTCTTTTTTCTCCTGGCTTTGAGTTTATTTATTCTCTTTTTTGTATAGTTCCTAAAGGTGTAAACCTATGTTATTTTTAAGGGTATTTCTCCCTTTTTAATGCAAGCATTAAAAAGAAACATTTTCTTTTTTGCAATGGTTTCAGTGCCTTCCACAGTCTTTTTGAATTAATATTTTTTGTTAGAGAATCTGTAGGCTTACAAAAATGTCATACATAAAATATATAAATGCAGGCTTCCCATATACACTCTATTATTAAAATCTTGCATTAGTGTGGTAACTGTGCTATAATTCATAAAAGTACATTTAATAACTGTATTTCAACTATACATTGTTATGCAATGTTTACAATAAGTTTCATTGTGTTGTAAATTTCTATGATTTTTCTATTAATTTTTATTCTAGTAACATATATATTCCATAAGTTTTTGCAATGAGATAATTTATTTTTATTCATCTCTAAGTATTTTGTAATTTTCCTTGTGATCTCTTCTTGGGCTTATTTAATTTCCATATATTTGTGCAACTTTCATTTTCCTTTTATTATTGATTTCTATTTTGATTCCATGAAGGTCAGAGAAGATACTTTGTATAATTTCAACCTTATTTTTAAAAATTAGACAGTCTTTTTTACAGGCCAATGACATGGTCTCTTCTGAGGAATATAGCACGTACAATTGCGTAGAATGTATATTTTGCTGTTTTCAAGTGGAATGCTTTGTATATATCTTTCAGGTGACTGTTTCTATTTAAGTCCTATATTTACGTTTTGATCTTCTGCCTGTTGATCAAAGTGTAATATGGAAGTAACCAACCATTATTGTGGAAGTTTCTAGTTTTCAAATAAGTTTAGGAAATATGGATGCTTTTACCACTTTTTCCTCCAAGAACATACTTATTTTCACACTATTATTTTCTAATTAATTTGCAGTTTTAATACAAATACAATCATTCTCTCTACCAAAGTTGATATATTTTTTAAAAAAATTATTAATCTTGGTTGCAAACATGTAGCTTTAATACCTATATTGCTTTAACTTAGAAACAACTGGTCTTAGCATATGAGAAAAATACGAATGAAACAATTCTAAAATAGCTCTTGCTATATAAGGAAAATATATATGTATTTTAAAATGTCTAAAATCAATAGGAAACTATAACTAATATTTTATTTTTATAATTTGAGTTAGTATAAATGATCATGGTAGATCTTTGAATTACTTGCCATACAAAATGCATAATTTGAATAAATAATTTAACAACAAACTTTACATACTTTGGGAACTATTTTATTAATTTCCTCATGGGGTAATATAATTCTCATATAACAGAAAAAAACATAAAAGTAAAAACTTGGACTACATAAAATTTAATGCATAGAAAAAAGTAGGCATCACACATTTAAAAATCAGTCCCTAATGAGGAAAAAATTGTCCACAATAAAAAATCACAGATTTAATATATTAATATATAGTGGGTTTCACAAGCAAATAAAACATATATTCAATAAATTAATTAACTAGAAACCCAATCAGATATTTTGCTGTATAAATAAAATGACCATTGAATATATTAAATAAATAAGAAGAGTTCAACTTTAGTATCAATTGAGAACATGAAAATATAAACAAAATTGAAAAA
>JAQZBX010011015.1:0-43423 GCA_029593785.1 Cabassous unicinctus | reverse complement strand
CTTTAAAAAAAAAAAAAAGTTGGCAGGAGGAAGAGAAGGTAGGAGAGCTAAAGGGAAGAGCAGAGGCAGTGCCCTTGTTTTACAGAATGGAATCAAAAGATCCTCTCTAGGGGATGGATGTGGCTCAAATGTTTGGGCGTCCATCTCCCATATGGAGGGACCTGGGTTCGATCCCTGGGACCTCCTGGTTAAAAAAAAAAAAAAAAAATTCTCTCTATAGTTATGGTTGGGGGAAAGACAAAATCAAAGCAGTATAAAACTTAAAATCACAGAAACTAAAGCCATAGCATCAATTTTTGACAGAAGTATATTGGGAGGCGGAGGAATGTTGGAAAGTTTGGTAAAAAGTAGCCAAATCCTCATCTATCACAGCAAGTAGTCAATAAAGATTATCTAAAATTGATAAATCTAGAAATAGATATATAAGCATATTTTAGAGAAATTTTCTATATTCACCAGCTGTGTAACATTAGCCAAGTTACTTAACCTTATTGTGCTTCAGTTTCCTCATCTGTAAAATGGGAATAATAATACATACTTCATGGTACTTTCTGTGAAGATTAAGTGAGCTAATATCTTTCTCTATATAAATCTTTTATAATAGTGCTTCATGCATCATTCAGTGCTATATAAAAACAAATACATATGTGATGCTTCCTGGTGAATGAAACTAGTGGAAAAGGGGGAAGGAGCCAGAGGGCTCTTAATTTTCATTATGTACCCTTCTTAATTTATTTCTTTTAAGAAAGGATAAATATTGCTTTGATAACAAAAATTTGACAATTAAAATAATTTAAAAATCATGTTCTACCATTGAATAAAGTCACTCCCAAAGCCTACAGATGCAAAAGTTAGATTTTATTCAACTAACTTTTAAGTTCTGCTATAAAACTAGTAAAGCTATAAAAAGTCAGTTGGATTGAAGTGTTAATGTGAGTGTAACTGAGCCAAATTCTCATCCTTCTATGATCTTTTAGGTAAAAGTGTTCATGGTACTCTGCTTCTTTTTATTATGTTCCTTGATTTTTCCTTTCTTTATCTCTTTCACTTTTTTTCATCCCCTTCACACACAAACACACACACACAACCCCTCCCTTTTCTCTTTCATTGTCTTCTCTCCCTCTCTACCGGCTGCCCTGCCTGAGCGTTAATATGCGGGTGGCTCTTACAGGCTTATCCCCTTTGAGGCTATTTAATACTCAGTGGATTGGTGACCATGGAAAGAGGTATTTACGAAGTTCACAAACACATAGCCTCCAGAAATTAAAATTTGCTTACCTGTGCTACATAGTCGTCGTTGCAATATTATGAGTACAATTTAGTAAATATAATTCAATGTAATTCATTAAATATAACGCTGGCCTGATTTCTTAAGGTCTCAGAAATGACCACACTTTTTAAATTTAAGAAAACAACTTTTAAAAAATAAACTGACATCGTACTTTTAGAACACTCCAAAATTCCATTCTCCTAATGAACTTCATTGAAACAACTCAGAGAAAACATATGCCTTTAACATCATCACATCATCTAGATATTTTTTTAAAAATACCATACCTGCCAAAAGTAGCACATAATGCACATTCATATATCAGCATTAATTAAAATAAAACTGATATTAACTAAGGGGAGAAAATCAGATGCTGGAAAATATAACTATCTGAACTACATCCAATGATGTAGTTTTGCTGAGAATGAACATTTCTAGAGTGCTTGGGGAGTAAAACTTAGGAAGTTAACCAGTTTAAACACTATGTGGGGGCCTCTGAATATGGGATTTGAGTTTCTTTAATAGACATTTTTCTTATATGTGGTGTATTTAGTTAGTTAAATTTGGCAGCCAAAAATGTATGTATTCATTTACAGGTAGCAGCAGTAACAGAATATGAACAGCAGAGGGAGCTAGAGGCGCAGGCCAGCCAGTGAATGTCAGTAAGGTGAGTCAGTAATGTGAGCTTGTATTTTGTCTGAGGCACGGATATGCAAAGCAGATTGATGGAAATAACTGCGAGACTTCTTGAGTCTCAAAAGTATTATATAAATGTTAAACTATCCTTCATGGAGCCCATTTTGCCAAATATTTTTTCTTGGGTAAATATAATTAGGAAAAGAATATGTTGCCCAATCGTTATGAAAATCTTTGGAAAGCTATGGCATCGTCTAATATTCCAGCATCTTCATGATTCCTGTTTGGAGTACCGTCAATCAGTGCTAAGAGTCTGGGCTGCTTATATGAAGACTTTCCAAGGGCCGAGGGGTTGGATGGAGAGAGGGGATAGGCCAAAGCAAATATTCTCACTTCTTACTTTTACTAAGAAGTTCTGAAGATGACCCAGTTTCAGGCTCATTGCCACAAATAGGTTGGTTTTTATTCCTATTTTCCACTCTCTTTTTCATTGTTTTATGTTTTTTCATTTCTTTTCTTTTCATATATTTCCTTCTCTTTGTATTTTATTTGCTTTTCATTTTTCTTTCATTTCCACAGCTCCTTCTCCCAAATATTTCCTAGTTGTTGTTTCCTATTTCATTTTACCATTAGTTCCAATAACACTTATTTAACTCCCGTTCTATTTTAGAGCTGTTTGATTTTTTTTTTTTAATAATTTCTTCCTTTTTTTCCTTGTTCATCACTTTTTCTTTCGCCCATGTTTTCTTTCTTCTAAGGGAAAGCCATCTAAGCCATTATCTCAAATTTTTCTTTTCCTCTCTTCTTTTCACATTTATTGAGAAAGCTACCTCTTTCGCTTTTGTAAAGTGGTAACAACAATATCTTTGATTGTATCCATTAACTTATTTGTTTGACAAATGCTGACTGAAAGTCTGTGATATGCAACACACGAACCAGGAGCCATAGTTGGAGGAAAGCAATAAGGAATGAATGGGGATGATAAAGATGAAAAAGATATGATTCCTTTCTCTGTTGCTCATAATACAATAAGAAATAGAGAGTATATATAAGAAATGAAGGCAATATAAGATCAGTGCCATAAGAAAAAATATAATAATTTTCTCTGGGGCCATGAGATTAACATAAAAACTGTTTATAAAGAGTGAGGGGTCTTGAAGGATGGATGCAATATCAATAAGGGTAAATAGGGGACAAAAAAAATCCTAGGTGTAGAGAACGAGATGAATAATACATTGAAGCAGAAAGCAGGAAATTATTTAGTCATGCTGAAGCATGGGGTACATGTGAAAGAATAGCTAGAGAATTTGAACATTATTTATCAAACATTAAGAATGGTTTTTCATTATGTAAACTATAGACCTTGGTTAGTAGCAGAACTTCAATATTTGCTCATTAATTGTGAGAAATGTACCAAATTAATGCAAGATGTTATTAATAGGGAAAAATGTGGGAGGGGCAGGGGGAGTTAAACGGGAATCCCCTATACTTTCCATGTAACACGACATTACACATTTGTCAAAGCCTATAAAACTGTACAGCACAAAGTGAAAACCATAATGTAAACTATAGACTTTGGTCAGTAGCAATGTTTCACAAATGTACCACACTAATGTAAGATGTTAGTAATAGGGGAAACTATGTGTGTGGGTGTGGGTGGGGCTATACGGTATTTCTCTATATTTTCAGTGTGATGTTTCTGTAAATCGAAAACTCCTCTGGACATAAAGTTTATTATTACAAAAAAAAACATGGTTTCTCTGAAATATTCATACTATACTCTAGCTTTCGGTAAACCTCTTCCTCCTTTTGTAGACTTGGAGAACATCACAATTACTAATCCTCACCCTTTCTTTTTCTCCTCTTAAAAATGGTATAAAATAGAATCTAATTCATAGGAATTTGTTGAGAATTAAATAGTTAATGAATGTTAACTACTTAGAATTGTTCATGTCACATATTAAGGGCCAGGCAAGTGTTCTTGTTATTGTTGTTATTTTAAAGGTTAATTGAGAACAATTACTGAGACTTTTTTGTATTAGAATTGTGGTACTTGGGTCTTGGAGTATGCTTAGATGTTACCAGTTTCCACTCTATTAATTAAGTATTCTTTCTTCACAAGACAGAGATTAAAGATGATTATCAACTATTCCATATCTCCAAATCTTATACATCCTTCAAAGGCCAATTCAAATTCTCTATTTTCTCTCCATGAAGTTTTTTCCTAATCTCTCCAACCTACTCTGATCTTTTCCTTTCACTGTACTTCTAGTCAGTGTTACCCCAGATAACAGTTAATTATTGTCTAATTATTTTGTGTACTTTCATTTCATATCTTCATTGGATCATAAGCTCCTTTGTGACGGGGGCCACAGAATGTTTACATACTCACTTGATTTGCTTGTGGAATTAATATGGTTGTGGACCCATAGTAGGGATACAAAGTATTAGCTAAACTAAGCAATGCATCCCATATCTTAGAAATGAATAAGTGAATACTGTAAAATGTAAACATGCACATTTGTTAGAGAAAAGTGAGAATATAAATAAGCTAAGAAGAACTGCTCAAGGAAATAAACAGGATGATTTAACAGTGTCAGGAAACATTTACTGGACAGCTACTATTACATATCTATTTTTACATAATGCATTATTTAATTAAATTTTCACAATACCCTTGTGAGATATTCACTATTCAATGCTTTGTGAATGAGTAAGGCTCAGAGAGGTCCATGGTCACGCTGCTATTCATGATAGAGCTAGGGTTCAAACCGTGTCTACCAGACTACAAGCATGTGCTCTTTTATAGCATCTTCCATTGATATAAACAAGATAAATTGGAAAAACAGTTTTCATTTTTGAGCTATACAGGTGTGCTATATAAGCAGAGCAATTGTGGAGATATAAAGTGAGAATAAGAAAAAATCAAAATGCATATTTCCAGAGTTATCCAAGGAAATCTAACAGGATCTATTAAATGTCAAAAATTTACTGATTGGAAGTAGATATAGCACAGTGGTTAAGTGCCTGCCTCCCACATAGGAAGTCTCAGGTTCAATCCCCGGTACCTCCTTTAAAAAAATTGATTTAAAAGACTGGAATGCTTCAAAATTATTGTAGAGTCCAAACATACTAATACTGAAATGTTCCAATAGTTAAACAAATGATTTCTTACCAATAGATGGAAAATCTTGGACAAACGTTTATTAAGGTAATCAAAGTTCATAGTAATAATTAAAGTACTTGCATCTTTACTTCCTCTTTTTAAGGATCAGCCTAAACCCTTTCTAAACCCTCATGAGTGGGCTATTTCTTTGCTAACTTGGAGAAGTTAATGCATCATTAAATAGAGTCCACCTTTATGCCAACGCTCTTAGCTGGCTCTGGTTGTTAACTTAGTTGATAGAGGGTTACCTAAAAATCTGCCCCTCTCTTTCATGCATTTATTTATTTATTCAACAAACTATTTACTGAACACCTGTAATGTGCCAGGCAGTCTTCCAGGATCTTGGAAGACACCGGTGGGGAAAAAAAAACAACAAAAAACTCAAAGATCTCTGACCTTGCAGGAAAAAAAATGGGTATAGTCCCATGGGTGGTGTAGCGAGGTCGTTCCAATTTTAACAGGCTGGTCATGGTAGGTCTCATAGAAAAGATACCATTTGAGCAAAGACTTAGAAGAGAAGAGGCAGCGAGCTCTGAAGATATCTAAGGAAAGAGCATTCCAGGCACTGAAAACAATCAGGGAAAAGACCAGAAGGCAAGGTGCTCCAGATGTGTCGGAGGAAGTATAAGGAGTCAAGTATGGCTGGAAAGGAAAGAAGATAGTGAGAAAAGAGCTCAAAGAAAAAAATGGTGGGCAGAAAGGGAGAGGGAGCAATAGCGTGGGCACTTGTAGTCATTGAAAGGATTTTAGCTTTTACTCAGAGGGAGATGGGGAGTCTTTGCAGAGTTTGACGTGTTCTGATGTATAGTTTCAGTTAAAAATAAAGAGTTTAAAGCTACACAATAGCTTATTAAAGCATAATTTAAAAGTAGGAAGGAAAAAGAAAAAAAATGGTTTGGTAACATCCAGAACTTCAATGATCATTATTTTCTTCTGTTTCAATTACTTCATATTCACTAAACATCTTATAGTTATGACAATATCACAGAGATAACCTTAATTTTAACATAAAGAAATAATTCTCTATTCACTTAGGTTTAGCTTAATGCTTGGCTATGGCTATTAAAATAAAAGATATTAAAGACCATTAAGAATATGTTTATCTGATCATTATAAATGAGTCAGTTTAGTAAATACCTTAATTAATGTCACTTCATTTTTTCCCTTTATTTTTAATGAAGCTTTAGATTACATAAATGTTACATCAAAAATATAGGGGATTCCCATATAACCCACCCTTTCCCCCTCCCACACTTTCCCCCATTAACAAGATATTTCATTAGTGGTACATTTGTTACAATTGATGAAAAATATTGAAGCATTGCTACTAACCATGGTCTATAGTTTACATTATGTTTTACACTTTGCACTGCACAATTTTATGGGTTTTGACAAATGTGTAATGACTTGTATCTATCATTGCAATGGCATGCAGAACAATTCCAATGTCCCAAAAATGCCCCATGTTACACCTATTCTTCCCTCTCTCTCCCCTCAGAACCTCTGGTGACCACTGCATTTATATTAATATTACAAGTTCTTCCACTACTAGAACAATAATAATTAGTCTACTTTAGTCCATAGTTGCATTCACCCCTAATGTTTGTTCATTCCTTAATCTTTATGATTTTGGGATGGTGATTCCCACTCTGCTTCTGATTGAGAAGGGGCTTAAATCCCATGGGGGAGATGGCTGGAACTGCCTTGCTTGCAGTTGTAGCTACTCTCTGTTTTTTGGGGGATGGGTGTTGTCCCTAATCAACCTTTCGTTAGTTGTCCTGGGTGAGTCCGATGAACTGGAGAGTAGATGTTGGCTGCAACTCTGCTGAGATTCAGGGTTAAACCGGCATATGAACAGCCCAAAGATTTAATGGATACAGTGCTAATTATAGGTTCAAATAAAAGGGGCATGAGAACCATGTGTAGGAAAATTATAAATGTCTTTAATACTGATCATATGTTCCAAGGTAAGGCCCATCGACAGGTGCCGATTTCCTGGGGTTGTCTGCCCTGCCTATAGTGTCAAATGTCTCTAGAGCACCCCTGCTTGAGGCACTGTTTACTGTGGCAAATATGCAGAGAGTTGAACTGCTGGGATCACTTGAGGTGTTAGTGTGGTTGGAGGTCTTGAACCTCCTGCAGAGAGATTTAGCAATCTCTGCTGTAGGAACTCCAGCACTGTCAGTGTGCAGAGGAGGAAGTGTGAACAGGCAGAACTAGGGTTAGCTGCTGGCTAGATAGGAGAGGGATGGTCAGCCAACCTAGTCACAGTATTGACAGGTATGACGAGGTTCCTTCCTATCTGGGTTAACACTGATACCCAGGAAAGGCAAGCCACGACAATTATAAGGTTAAACTCAGTGAAATGTCAACCAGATCTAGATGGGACCAGAAGCTCCATGGAATATCTTCAGCCACTAATGTCTGCGAAGTCATGTGTAATAAAACCTACAGATTCCTGGTTTAGTGTTATGAAAATACCAAAGACTAAAGGTATCTCCCTTAATTTCTCTCCAAGAAACTTACCCTGTGCACCAAACATTAAACTCGTCTCCGTCAAGCACAAACATTTGCTATTGCCATAGAAGCAGGATGTTGGTATTTCTGGTTGCCAGGATTGTTGTGGTACTGAATGTGTCAATGATAGCATTCTGTTAGCTCAAATGTGTGGTTTTGTAATATTTTCATTTTATATGCCAGTACAATAATGGAAAGTATTGATTTACAATGCAAATTACATACAAAAATTTGAATTCGCTTACCCTGAGAAAGAAAAGCACCAGTATTTAAGGACTTATGTTTAGGATGGTTTTCGAAGCATCATTCATAGCAGAAAAAAAATAAAAGCTTTAAAACAAAATGGATGCCCATCTGTATAATAATGGCTGAATATATTATGGTGCATATACACCATGGACCATGGAGCCATTAATGGAGTAAATTAGAGCTCTGGCAGTTGACTGGAAAGAATTTCCATCATGTAATGTTGAGTGAGAAAAGCAAAATGCACAAAACTGCATTTTAAAATAATGCCAACAAACCCTCTAGACATATGTGAATACATATATAAGAAAGTGTAGGATTGTCATTTATGGAGTTTGGAAGGATGGCACCAGGTTGTCAAAGTGAGTTACCTTCTGTGGATACAGGGTAGGAAGATAGCATGTGGGTCAGGGCATCAGAGAATAAATGGTGAAGAGCCTGAGTGTAGACGATGGGAGTTCTCCACAGAATGGCAGGTGAGAGATGCTTATCAGTTGTACCTATTTAGTAATATACCTTGAAATATATCCTCAGTCACTAATGCCTGCAAGGTCTCATGCAATAAAACCTACAGCCCAGCACTGAACATGAGCTCCCCAGCCAATAGTTCAAGTCACCTTGAACTCGAAGTTCCATGTATGGATCTATTTTGCCAGATTTACACTTTTGAGAACTAGTCTAAGCTAATTTGGTTATTCACAATGATTGAGTTATTTTGGTAGCTTCAGTGGATTAGAGCAAGATGAAGGTTATAGGTGTTCCTCTCCATAACCTTACTACCAGGCAGAATATTTCAATGAAAATAGGTTTCAGTCTAATCTGCACATACAAATGTGTATTAGCAAGGAGATACAAAACGTCATTCCATCTGTTCTATAAACTTGATGACACACTTTGCATAGAAGATGTTACAGTATTCTAACAGCACGATTCAGATAACTTTAATGACAGCCAGGTGACAAAATCCACTGTAGGTAATGGCACTGACCTTATACTCTAGCTCAGGGGTTCTTAACAAGGGGTCTGTGAGTTTGAATTGAAATTCAAAAAAACATGACTCTTGTGGGGACGTTTTGGTGCGGGTGCGATATATTTATTAAGTAATACACAGTATGGTGTGGACTTAAGGGGTCCGTGGTTTTCACCTGACTGGCAAAGGGGCCAGTGGAACAAAAAAGGTTAAGAACCCCTGCTAGCTGGAGGCGCCCCCGTCTTGAGCCCAGCACTTGAGAAGGCCCTGAATATCACAGACACATATAAAAAGTTATTTATTAAGGAACAAACAGGCACTTCTATCACTGTGCTGGCAGAGTGGGGCCCCTAACTTAAACACCACTAGAGTGACATACAATTCTGGCTCCCAGAAAGCACTTTTCTATGTCCTTGAAATACATGGATTATAGTTTGTGCTACCTCCCATGTCAGAGAGAGAAGCTGCTTCAGAAGGGAGAGAAGAGTATATGTTTTGAAACAGATTTAGTAAGATTTTATTAATTTCAAAACATTAAATTTTAAATGTCAAATTTATGTTAATAATTCTGACTTAAATTTTTGAAATTTATTAATGACAATTTATGTTTTAACTGTTAATTTATTAGATAACCCTGAATATAACTTAAAAACATCTGAATATAACTTTACTTTTCCCATTTTTAACATTTATTTTAAATTACATTTTATAAAATACTTTCAAACTTGAGTTTTAAATACAATTTTGCTTGGAATACAATTACAGTTTTAATCTTTTGGTATTTACTGTCAATAGAACAAAAATTATGTGACAATCTTGACTATGGCAACATAATTAGTCATTTCATGGAAATAAAATCACTAATTTTATTATGTGACAATCTTGACTATAGCAACATAATTAGTGATTTCATGGAAATAAAGGCAATAAAAATAATTTGTGGAAAATATATAACGACCTATGAATTATATGTCTTCATTTTGTTTCATCTAAAACATCACTGCCCATCAACAGAACACCCAGACAAGAGCTAAATTTGGTCTCCTTGGATATTTTGCCAACTTAATGGTCTATAAAGGCTATGGTTTTACATATATCTTTCAATTTTGTTATTATGAACATATATTTGTCAAGGCAAGAGAATAGGGCATATTTAAGTCTGTCAACTTGATTTGTTACCTTTAAATGTTCTGAAACTTGATATGTGGGCCTTTGCACTCTCACCCCAGGCCACCCAAATGACCTCAACTGGCCTGGAAAGAACTCTGAATACCCAATCTATGAGAGTCCTAAGGTTAGTGCACTTAGAGAAGGAGATAATCTTGATTCCAGTTTAGTCAAGAGCTGGAAAGCCTATACACCGTTTCTAGTTAATCCACACATCCTGAATCATTTCCACTCTACTCTCCTAATTAACAAAACTGGTGCTGATAAAATAAATAAACAAATAAATAAATAAGATAAAGTCTCCAGGACACTAGGCTTTTTATTGGTCTTTTAAATGCTAACTAACCACCCCTGGAGAAAGCATTCCCAATTAGGGTATTTCAAATGCTAACTAGCCATTCCCTGGTGTAGATATAAGGGCACTGTTTAAATAGTAGTATTTTAAAGTAAATGATAGCAAAGGTAGCAATCACCATACATAAGAGCTTTCTTTATAAGTCAAGAGATCTGCCATCAATTAGCAATTCTTTAACGTACTCTAGCAAGTCTTTGATTCAGACAATACCAGACCTTTCTCTGAAAGGTCAGAGATCATTTAATTCTGTCCTATGTTGCTTTCTCCAGGAAGGCCACTTGAGCCTTTGTACTCCACTGTACCACACTGAGCCAACCACAAACTAGGCAGATGGACCAAGTTTTAAAGACGTTAGAAGTGTTCCAGTCATTGCCACCTCTCCCCAGACACCTCAGGTTATGGCACACACTGCGGTAGTGGCTACCTCCTCACTGAAGCCTACTCCTCCAGTTTAATATCATATTCAAGCCATAGTAGGTTTCTATACTCAAGCCATATAACCCAACTCATTTAACCTTTGCAGGTGCTCAGATCTCCTTACCAAATGATTGGAATACAATGACCACGTGAAACCCAATTTCTGGGAAGATGAACTCCAAACATTTTCTATCTTAGCCACTTGGAACAGGACCAGCCCCAGAGGAATGGAAATTTGTGCCCTGACATGATGTTATTCTAGTGGAAATAACTGAAGGCTAATAAGCCAGGCCATTTCCATAATCCAATTTTTTCTAATGCTTCCAGCCCTTTAAGTTTTCTGGCCTTGAGTTTTCTTTCTTATTAGCATCCTTCTACATGTGCCTGGGCCTCCAGAAGGGCCTTGATTTGTAGGGTACAAATTACCTCTATTTATCAGCTGGGTTGGTCTGTAACAGAGTACTTCCACAATGTTTCCAGAAAGGCTAAAACTGCTTTAAATTCTTTAGATCCCTCATTTATATCAGCTGCTATGCAATTACCTGGCTTCGTTGATAAGCCCCTGCTCCCTGTCCAACATCAATAATTAGTCTAGGCTAGAGTTAAGGTGATCAACTGTCTTAGTTGCCAGAACTGCTATGATAAATACCACAGAATGGGTTGGCTTCAACAACAGGAATTTATTGTCACAGTTTTGGGGGCTAGAAGTCCAGCACCAAGGTATCGCCAGGCTGTACTTTCTGTCAGAGTCTATGGTGTTCTTGTACTGGCTTGCCAGCAATCCTTGGCATTCCTAGGCTTGAAAACGCATCTCTGCCTCTATCACATGATGATACGTAATCTTCTTCGGCTTTCACTAACTTTGTCCAAATTCCCTCTGTGTATAACTTCAGCCATATTGGATTACAGTCCACCCTCTTTATGTTTGGCTGCAATTTAACTGATAACATTCAAAGATCCTATTTACAAGTGTATTCACTCATAGGATGGTATATATGTGTGTGTGTGGTGGGGGGATAGTTCAGGACTTGAACATGTCTGTTTTTTTTTTGGACATGATTCAATTCCCAACACCAGTCATCTCAGTTTTCTTGGGACTCTGGGATTGCATGGGTCATAGGACTTTCAGTACTAAAACCGTGAAAGTCTCAAGCAAACCAGGATGAGTTGATTAACTAATTGTGAGACCTACTTGTACAAATTCAGCGTAGAATGAGAGTTCCATTTATAGCAGTTCCAGCACAAGCCTGGCCCAAGCAGCAATGACACATTTTCCAAGTATAAAGCTTCTCTCTCCAGTGCCTCTTGTACCCAAGTTCTAGCTTCCTTCTTTAAACTTCTGGGAAGAATTTAAGAAATCAACTTTCACTGTCTTCCCTCTCTCTACTTATTAAAAAGTCTACCCAAGTGTCCTTAAGCATTTTGACACTATCACTAAAGAATTTGATTCAAAGATATAAATAACCTCAAACTTGTACCTCTATAGCTATCTACCAATGTCTTTTTATTTCCAGGATTCTGATATTTGCTCTTCTAATAGCATGCAAGTCATATGCCTCTCAGTTGAGCTATCCTTAAGCTCTCCTTTGCTTCATTTTCTTCCCTTATAAACTACAAAAAGTTTATATTGACTGGCACTTAATAAGTTGTTAGGGTTTTTCTTATTATTAGGCACAGTGTATTTATCCAAACGGTTTCAAAACACTAAAATTATTCATTCAACAAATATTCATTGAGCGGCTCTTTTATTATTAGCTCTGTGTTTAATACTAAGTATAGAAAAGTGAACAGTGCAAGCACACTCTGCCAGTCTAGTGAGGGTTGCTGAGAAGTAAATGAACAAAAGCAGTAGGGCCAATACTATGAAAAGTCAAGTACCACAAGCCATGGGTACATATGGAAGGAATAGCCAATCCAGTCTTGGGAAGACTGAAAGAATGGTTAGCACTTATCTGTTCATATATTCATTGACTAATTCAACAAATACTTACTGAGGGTCTAATGTGCGCCAGGCAGTCTGATACCCATTGTAGATGGGTAAATGGGAATAAACGTAAATATGATATAGTCTTTAAGCTAAAGTTTCATAGTTTAGTATGAGAAAATACATGGAAATGAACCATTATATGATGTGATCAGAACAATAATAAAGGTCACTCGTGAAGGTCGCAAAAGAAGTGACCTCTGTATGGAACTGTACTTGAGCGTGAAGGTTATGGAGGAACTTGGGGTCGAAGGCGGCAGGGGCAGGGCTCTCCAGCTAGAGGCAAAAGCTTGTGGAAATACATGGAGGTGTGAAAGAGTCTGGTTATTAAGGACCAAGCAATTGGATGGGACTAAGTGCAGGGTGTGGTAGACTTTGACTGGAACATTAGGCAGGACCAGATAACAGAAGACCCTTTTAGGCCGTGCTAAGGAGTTTGGATTTATCCTGGAAATTATGTGGAACCACTGAAAGGTTTTAAGTCTGGAAGTGACCTTTTCAGACTTATAGAAAGATATCTGTAGGGATTGGGAGGGTGGGCTGAAGGAAGAAGCAATTCATTCGATCCTCATAACCATCCTGTGAAGTCACTACAGCAGGTATTTTTATTAACATTTGGTGTATAAGGGACTATGGCTCAGAAATGTTAAGTCCCCCTAGGTCATTCCAAAGTTGAGGAATATCAACACTTTGTCCAGATAGGAATGTAAGTGGAAACTCGTATGCAGTTTACCTTTGGCATCAGTCATCCTATCCTTGAAAATAATCTTTAAAAGCTAATTCTGGTTGCACCACTGATTCTAAGTGTTACATAACTCATTGGATGGAATTTACAGGAATCTGAATCAGCTGCTTTGAAGCATTAAATTACTCTATGTTTTTCTATTTCTTAGGCAAACGCCTGGGTCACTCCTATTTTCTAATGTTATTCTGAATCTCCTAAATCTTAAACTCCATGCAAATGACCCATGGAAATATTCCAACTTTTTTTTTTCTTTGGAATCAACAGGAGACAACTCACTTTAAGAAACTGCTATTTTTATCCTCTAATATTGTAAACATTTCAAAACTGTTGACAAGGGCTCAGATCTGTTTGTTCTGATATTTGTGAGATACTATAGGTGGCAAATATTTGTGAGATAAAATGCTTAATTTGTTATTTTTCCCCCACCTTCAGTTTTATAAATATATGCAAACAAGCCAATAAATTATTTTCTTTCCCTTCCAAATGTCTCTAGTCAATACATTTTCAGAAAGTTTTATTAATTAGAACAAAAGTTAAGGATTAAGTTCATAGAAAAAGAAAACAGTAGGTAGTTTCAATTATTCCTGGAATGTCTAGACTCTGTTAAGAGGTGAGGGTAACAACAAGTCTGTACATGCTAGCAAGTGAAGGTCGGTTTACTAATTTTTCCTCTCTAACAGTGGTTCTTATGGTGTGGTCCCAGGGCCAGTGGGACATGCCATCACCTGGGAACTTGTTAAAAAATCAAATTATCAGGCTGTATCCCAAACCTGTTGAATCAGAACTCGAAGGGAGGGAGGGAGTCCTTAGGTGATCATGATGTAGGATAAATTTTGAGGTTGTAAAGGAAAAAAGCATATGCTTTAAACTAAGAAAGATATGGTTTCAATTCCTATTCCAACCATGTGGTTTTAGACACATGATTTCATTTCCCAGAGCCATGGTTTCCTTATCTGGATAATAACTTTTTCTTTTAGCTGGCCTTATGAGTATTATAAAAAACTACCCAATAAGTAGCATTTGTTCATTTATTTATTGGTGATCTGCTGCCTCCAAATGATTCAGATGCAGGCTTAAGTTTGAGAATCACTGGTCTAGAAGATATTACAATTTGCAGGCCCCAGTGTAAAATGAAAATGCTGGGTCCCATGTTCATGTTTAAATATCATTAAGAATTTCAAGACGGTGACAGCAGTGCACTAAACCAAGTGCAGGGCGCTACTCAACATGGGGCCCTGTGCAACTGCACAGATTGTACATTCATGAATCTGGCTCTAATTGGAAGCTCTACAAAAAGGGTTTCTGTTTGCATCCAACCACCTTTTTTTAGATGGAAATTAATAAAAAGCCATGAAAGTAAGATAAAAGTTGTTTATCCCACCTACCCAGACTACCAATCTTACCTGGGAGCAGTTGTTATCCAGACACAGACCATGCTCAGTCAACCTCCACATCATTTGTTCACTGAGTTGTCTTCTTTTTAGCTACCCACATGCACTTTGCACCTCAAGGCCCAACTTAAAGTCCGCATCCTCCATGAAGTCTTCTCTTATCCCCTTAACTCACAAACTTCTCTTATAACCTTCCTAGTACTTGTTTTATACCATACATTTAGCTTTTTAAAAATATTTTAACAATATTTGATCATTGCATTCATCTTGTTTCTTGAATTAGTACATAAGCATCTCAGAGTTGAGATGGTGTAATCATCATACAATGCAAACAGTACAGGCTTTCACGTTCAATAAAGCCTGGATTGAAATACACCCTCTCATTTACTAGTTGTGAATATAGGCAAATTAATTCACTTTAGAACTTCAGACTCTTCACTGGAAAAATGGCATAAGACTTAGCTTATTGGGTTCCTGTGAGCATTAAGTGAGATAATATATGCAAAGCCTTTGGCACATATAAGGGTTCATCAAATATTAATTCCTATATCCCCCTCTCCTCCACACATATGATTTTTTTGACCAACTAATAAATTTAATTTCTAAAAAATTATTTATATTTATGTTACAGTTACTCAATAAACACAAGATAATAGCTACAATAACCATAAATCTGCTTTGGTCAGTGGTTATACTCCCCTGCCCCCCACTCCCTTTTTTTCATTCCTCATTCTTGAGGAGTTTGGGACAAGGTCTGGTTCTGACTGCTTCAGGCTGAGACAGAACACAGATATTAGGGGGCAGAGGAATGGAATTGTTTTGCTTGCAGTTGAAGATACTCCTTGTTTTGGGGGTGGAGCTGGCCCATCCTCATTGTTTTGTTAGTTGTCCAGGGCAGGCCTGAAGAACTGGAGAGTAGGAGTTGAGCTCATATGTGCTGGGTTTCAGGGCTCAAGCAGCATAGAAACAATCCAAAGACTTTTAAGTCTCTGAGAAATACACTTAACAGGTAAATTGAAAATTATAGGTTCAGATAAAAGGAGTAGAAGAATTATGATTAGGGGATTTATAATTGAGCATAACTGTGTTATATTGGGGAAATATGTTTACATATATTCCCAGATAGGGCCCACTGAGGGGGTATTGATTTCATGAGGCTATGTGGCTCACCTAGGGTTTGGGACCACCCTTGGGCCACTCAGGAGCACTTTTGTTTGAGACTCTGTTTACTGCGGCAATTTGTGAAGTCTGGCTGAGTTCTTCTTAATGACCCTTGAGAATGACCTCCTGACTCACTTTTACTTTACAATTTTAATTGACAACAATTGTGTGAATGAAGCTATTTCCTTTTTATGCCGGGCACATAGTGGGCACTGGACGTTTGCCCACAAAAAGTACACAACGTGCCTATAACAGTTCCTGGTTCATAATAATAGGTGCTTAGTCATGAATGAGTTATTTAAATTCCTCTTTTTTATAAATATATTTTACAGGAATCATTTCCTCCTAATGAAATATTAAGGACGAAGACATGGTTCATTATTTTTAGGGCAGTTTCCATTTGCGGCCTAGCACATCACACGTGAAGATCCTCCCTCCCGTGGTGCAAACCCCGCTTTGCCTGCCAAACTTCATGACTCAAAGGCCGTTTGGGACATTTTTACAGGCTCTTGGCCACAGCCTGGGAATCCAAAGCCGTCTCCACGTGAAACAACCAAACACATCCTCCTAAACCCAAAGTCCGCTACACTAAGAGCTCCTGCATAAAAGGCGAATGAGCAGGCAGCTCCCCCTTCTGCTCCCACCCCCTTCACGTCTGCGACATCCAATCGCTTTTCTGTGTTACCGTGGTAGGCTCCTGGGATTGGCCGGGAACGAGACCGGCGCGGGTCCGATACGCGCGGGTCCAGCGCGGAGACCTGTCCGTCACGTGCAGCGGCCTGGCCTCCCCGCCTCGCAGCGCGCCGGTCGCGGTTGGAGGGGGGCGGGGCCCAAGCGCTGCTGCGCCTGCGTAGTGGGCATTCACAGCGAGCAGCTGCCGCTGCCGCCGCCGCCGTGTTCGGGTGTAGAATTTGGAATCCCTGCGCCTGGTTAACAATGAAGCAGAGTTCGAACGTGCCGGCCTTCCTCAGCAAGCTGTGGACACTCGTAGAGGAAGGCCACACCAACGAGTTCATCACCTGGAGCCAGGTATGGGTCGGGGTACAGCGGCCTCCGAATCCCCTGACTGACCGCCTCTTCTTCTCTCCCTCCCCCTGAGGTTGTCTCCCGCGGCCTGCGGCGCGACGCGCTTTGCGAGGCCCGGGACCCGGGGCGGCGTGGGTCCTGGGCGTTCGGCCCGTGCGGGGGACCCTTGGTATTGTTCGTGGGGGGGCGCCGCGGGGGCCCGAGTGGGTGCCGCTCGCCTCAGGCCGCGGTGGGGGAGGGGCGGCCCGCGCTGGGCGTCGCGGCCTCGTAACGGTCCGACCCCGGGCGCGTTCGGAATCCGCTCGGGGGGCGGCGGCCGAGCCGAGGGTGCGGGAGCCTGGTTAGTGCACACTCATCCTCCGTTCTCCCGCGCGCCTCGCGGGGTAGCAGTCGCTGAGGGGATGGAGAGCCCCGGACGCGGCCAGTAGTCGGAGGAAATCTTCACCACAGCCACCTGATTCTCCTCACTCTCCTCAAACACCGCGCTTTGCATCTAGAATCTTTATGAGGGAGCGGTCAGGGAAAGTAGGCAAATGTTCATACCCAGGTTATCAATAGGTTTTTCAAATATTACATTCACTGGGGATTCTGGACCACTTGTACAGTTTTTAAAAATGATTATTTTAATAAAAGTACGAAAAGATAGGTGTTTCAGAAACTTAGTGAAGAGTTAAAATGAATCAGTAAATTTCACTCAGCAGTTACGAGCAGAGTAGTATATGGATGTCTTGATACCTGATTTATTCCCAGCTCTGCCACTAACCAGGGATGGCCTTAGTCGGGCCCCTCTATCTTGATGAATCTTCTTATCAATATAAATGGGTTGCCTAGGAGAGATGGCCTTCCAGTTACTAAGATTCTAAGCAGAACGATTAGATATTTACTGACACAGTGCGTTTGCGTTAGAATACACTCCTAGGATGTTGGGATCATTTGTGAAGGAGAAATTTCTCTTGTTATAGATGATCACCAATTTGGAATATTTTCCTGTAAAATTCTTGAGAAGTGAAAACTACCTGCACAGTGCTTGGCACCTGTTAAAGCTGAGTAAATGTTATCTCCCCTCCTTCCTCTCTTCCCTCCTTCCTTTCCTATTATAGGAATTCCCAGGTGTACTTACTTTTATCTTAACAGGAAACACCATATTGAGTACATAAAGTTTTGGCTACTGTAACACCATATTCTGCCTTGTGTTTCTGTCATTTGTCCATTTTTTATCTCATTTCAAGGATATAATTTTCTTGAGGTCATTATGGCAACTGGGTCGTCTTTTTAGTTCAAGGAACCTAACATTATGTCCTGTGTGTGTTCTTTTCTTAAACGTTTAATGAATTCTGTATAATGTTCAAAGAAAGGTGAAAATAAGGAAGCCAGTGGCCAGCATATACTTAAAAATAAGCAGATGTCTCATGCTACTCCTCAGTCAGGAGGATTAAAAGTTGACAAGGATGGATCAGCACAGGCGGTTGTTATTCAACCATGTGTTCATGAGAGAGATTGGTCTGAGATTCTCCACCACCCTGCCGGCCCCCCCCCCCACCAAGCTGACTTTATCATAGGATTTTGGTTTGGAAAGGCCTTCTTGTTTTTACTGCCTAGAAATGGTACCTAAATGTTTTGGTAGTTGGTTTTAATTAAAGGGTATTATGTCAGTGATAAGTCTAATATATCCTTATTAACCAAAATGTTTTAATAGCATTCTTATTTTATGGAAAATGTCAAATGTGGAGAGATTCATACTAATTTGAAAATGCATCATTTATGAATAAACAGCCAATTAAAATCATTCTTGTTTATCCTATTACTAAGTCTAAATTTATGCTTTATTCAATTTCTGATATACCAATTGGATAATTAAAATTTAAATTCCATGAGGGATATAGTAGGTGCTTAATAAATGCTTGATGAATCTGTGAAATCCATGGAAGATGTAGAGAAAGTGGTAGGAATCATAAAGATAGAATGATCCCTGAAAAGAACCTTAGAGAATAGCTTCATCCTTACATACATGAAGATTTGAGGCTTACACAGGTTAGATTATTTATTCATTACACAGCTACCCACGATTGGAGGTAGAACTCTAACATAGATGTTCTACCTTCCAGATAAGTTATATATCAACGCCACTGCACTTAATGCCTGTTGGCACAATATTTAGATTTATATATTTATATATATTAAAATGTTGTCCTTCCACTTCACAAGTTAGTGGACAATTCTGAATAAATACTGTCTAGGGCTAATCTTCGTTGCTTAGGGCATCTATCTCTCATTCTTGCTCTCATGTTTTTCTAAAACCAGTGTTAACACTGAAAGGTAAAACTTGAATTAAAAAATGTTAGATGGAAAAACAAAATAAGTTTCTCCCATCTTTTAAAAGTTGCTATTTATGTTTGCTTCTGGTTTTCTTCAAACTTGTTTTGCTAAATTTATTGTTGAAGTAATTTAGCATTTATGCTATCTGAACAAAAATCATATGAAGACTTTTTAGAAGCAGGCAGTCTTCTATGCAGTTTTCCATATGTGAAAAATAATTTGGTCACCTAACTTGAGTGTAACGCAAGGGGAGAAAACTGTTACCAACTGAAGTTTGGAAAGCTTGGCTTAATATTCCTGAAGACTTATATAACTTTAGTTTTCCATGAAACCTATAATGTGACAAAATTGAAAAGGGAAATTCTCATCCTTAAATACAGAAATATATCCTGAGCAATCAAAATTATACTGTGTGTTTTTACCCTAAAATAATAGAAACATCTTTAGATCTAGAATGCCTTTAAGAAAACATATGTTGTACATATTTCAGTCTTTCCCATATTCTCCCCATGGAAGTTGCTTTTTCTTTTTCTTTTTTGGGACGTTTCCTGAAGCTTCAAAATTTTACATAGCTATTCTTGGTTCTGGCAGTCTCTTGCCAGAATCAAGGGCAGAGATAGTACTGTCAGACAACCTAAATCTGTTTTAAATGTAACAGTCGTAAAGAAAGGGTGCAAGTTTAGCTTTGAAGCAACTGGGGAAACTTGATAGTCAGGGGTAAGAGGCTGTGGTGGTTAAATGGAAGTTCTTGCCATTGATAGTGAAGAACAGCCTTTACTGTTACTGAAATTTGATACTTGGTGTATGTTGAAGTTAAGCAGTATAAAAGAAGTAAAGTAGTGGAAGATCATTGTTTTGCCAATTTTATTACCTTTGTCTTTGTTCTCGGATTACTTTGGAAGACTAAGTGATTTCCCCTATAAACTTTTACCCATTTATTTCACCTTTTTGTACCCTTGGGCATCCCCAGCTTTCCTATTCCTCTCAAATCTCAGAGACCGTCCGGAAATAGGTAGGAGAAGGGAACAAACCAGAATTTGTCCATCGTTTTCGAGCTGTCTTTGGTTAATTTGAGCAATAGGCCCTTAGAGTTCCCAGTGTAAACACTGAATTATTACATATTACAGTATTCCCAAATGAAAATAAGAAAGGCCACAGAGTGTGTCAAAATAGGGGTAAAATCCAGCTTAGTTGGGCCTTATGAAAAAGTTGAAAGAGTCAGTGGCAAGTACTTTTACATACATCAGAGAGAGAATGAGCTAGAGACTTAGAGTTATAGACTGGTTATTATAGAGATGTTACAAATTTCTATTGTTAAAGTGTTTCAAAGAGATGGGTCTGACATACTAGATTATTAGTAATAAGAGTATTTGGGGTTCTTAAACCAAGAGTGCCAAGTGGTTAATTTGGGCAGTAATGACTGTTACAACTCTTTAGAAGCTTGCCAGCGTTTGTTGATAAGGACTGAGGAGAAGCTAACCATCTCCTCCACCCCAGTCAGTAACTGTCTGCTCCTTATAAAAAAGGTTAGGGACCAAGGAGAGTTCTGTGTTATATTGCTTGAGCCTCACAGGTTTAAATGGCAGTACAGTGGAATTTTCTCACTCCAAGAGGTTATTTACTAATTTTCTCATGGAGACTGAAGGAGTACCATGAGCAGAGACTCAGAATAATGAGTGAATGAAGGGTGTGGTTGTACACACAACAGAGAGAGCAGATATGAGTAAGAGACATTTCTCTTTATTTGATATAATCCAAGAGTTGAAAATTCTAAAAGTATAATTCTGTCCATAATAACTAACAGTTCATTTAGTCACAAATATTGCAAATCTGTTATGACTAAGCAGTTTGCTAGGTACTGGGAATTCATTCTGTAGTTAACCAAAATCCTTGCCTTCATGGTTCAATTTTAATGGAGAATATTGATATTTAAAAAGATAGCAAACACAAATAATGTAATTTCAGTTAGTGATAAGTACCATGAAAAAAAAATGCAGGATAAAGAGTGTATCAGATAGGGTCCTATCAGAAGATAGAAACCACCCAATATTTGAAGAGTGAAAATTTAATAGCATTTCTAACCGTTATGGGGGAATTGGAATAAAGAAAACGCTAAAGAATGTAGGAATGGGAGATTTAAGAAGCAGTCACTACTGTTAGGGCTGAGATAGAGCACCCGAATAAGAGTTCTTCCCCATGCTACGCTAAGGGGATCCAGACCTTGTTGGAGACGGTATGACCATGGTTCACTGAATGGCAGAGAAGACCTTCTGTACCACACTGATGGAACTTAATGGAAATTTGTCCTTCAGAACTTGCCCGGAAATATGACTTCTTGGGTAGGGGTTGGCAAACTACTGTGCTATCTCTTTTGTAAATAAAGTTTAATTGGATCACAGCCATGCCATTTTTTTTACATATTGTCTATAGCTGGTTTCTTGCTACAATTGCAGCCTTTATAACCCACTGTCTAAAATATTTACTATCTGGCCCTATAAGAAAAAGTTTGTCAACAGTTGCTCTGAGAGTGCTGTAGAAAGCTCTTTGTGGAAAGATGCTTTGCCAGTGGCACTCTCCTTTGAAACCCCCCAAAGCAGTAAGGAGAGTGCCAGGGGAAACTGTTGGCCATTGGATGCTGCTGACTACCATATACTACAGGAGCTGGGTGCTGGATGAGCTGCCTGAACTGCAGGAGCCTGCCAAAGACACACTGGAATCAGGAAGGAAAACCCCTTCCTCTTGTAATCTCTCTCTAGTGTCTTCTACTGACAAAGCTTAACATCATGCCAACTAGAAAAGGAAAGCTATTTAAAGGACTCAGAACCATTTTTGCAGAGCAGACAATGAAAAATGAATTTGGAGCATTAAATTGATAATGGGCATATAAACTGATTGGGATTTATGGATATTTTAAATAGGGTGACAAGGAAAGCCTCTCTGAGGAGGTGACACTTGGGCAAACACCTGAATCACTAGAAAGGATGTAACTGGCAATGGGTAATGACAAATGCGAAGGCTTAAACATAGCATGTCCAAGGAAGCAAGAAGGCTCATTTTGGGAGTATCTTTCAAGAATGGGAAAATATACGTATGGTCAGAGAGGGAGGCAGGAACAGATAGCATTGGGCTGGAGCTTGTGGCAAGGAGATTGGAAATGAGGGAACTGGTTAGAAGACTTATCACAGTTTTCCAATATGGTATTGAAAATAGTGGTAGCCGATACTAGGATAGTAGTAATGGAAGTGGTGAGAAAGAGTTGGATTTGATATCTAGTTTGAAGGCAAAGACAGCAGGACTTGCCAATAAATTGGCTGTAGTTGGAGAGGGCACAGAGAAGAATTAAGGATGACTTAGATTTGAGCAACAGGATGGATGATGGTACCATTTGCTGAGATGATTAGGAGGAATGCAGATTGGGGGTATTGTTTTCGCCATGTTAACTTCTAGAATAAAAATGGGTCACTGGTACTCTTTGAAAATTGTTTCATTCTGCTTGAATTTCATTGACCACACTTAGTCATATGACCACACCTAACCTCAGAGAAGGTAGGAAGTACAGGGTTAGGAAGGAGAACAGGAATATTTATGAACAACCTAAATAACTTAGACACTCCAAGATGTCCAAGTGGAAATGTTGAATAGGCTACTGGATATATGACTCTGGCATTCAGGGTGGAGTTTGGAGCTAGAAATAAAAAAATTTAAGTGGTAAAGCTATTGGATGGATGAGATCATCTGGGGAGACAAATGAAAATAGAAGGAACTGAGAGATGGGGTTTTCCAGCACTGAGAAGAGACAGTGAGAAAGGAAGAAAATCAGTGATGTCATAGAAGTTAGTGGAAGAAAATGGCTCAAGAAAGAGTGACTGATCAATTGTGCCAAATGCTGCTGAGTGGTTGAGTTCAGTGGGGTCAAAGAATTGACCATAGGGTGGAAATTATCTCAATTATGATACAACCATGGATTGTCTTGAATTCCATGTCAAGGAATTTGAACTCTGCTCTGTAGGTTTTGGAGAACCCTTGCAGTTTTGAGGAAGAGAGAGATTTTATCCAGCCTGGTTTTTAATGAGATAACCTTGTCCAAATTGCAGAGATAAGATATTGACATCTAGGAGTCCACTTACAAAGTGTTCACAAGTCCAGGCAACAGTAGTGGTTGTCTGAACTCAGTGATAGTGGAACTTCCAAGAAGGAAGGATGGCAAACAGGGCTTTTATGATTGGTTGGGATATTGTGGAGAGAGAGGAGAAGAGTCAAGGATGACCCTAAATTGTTTGACTTGAGTAAATGGGGGAGGGGACATTGAAAATTGGTGCTGTTTGCACTAAAAAATAAGATTTAAATGAAATGAAGAGAAGTTGGATTCAGTTTGGGGCAAGTTGAGCACAAGGTCCCCATGAGACATCCCAAAAGAAATTTCCCAAGGGTAGTGTGGGGAGTAGATTCTTGGAGAATATCAGCATTTAAAGAGGAGGTAGAGGAGGAAAATACTAGTAGAAATCAGTGTCATGAAAACCAAAGGAGAGCATCTTATGCAGGAAGTATCATCTACTACAGTGAAATGAAGTAAGTACTCCAAAGCATCTACTTAAAGTGGTTATTATGAAGCCATTTTCCTTTATTATTTTTTAAATTATATTTGAGATTCAAAAGAATAATGTCACATATATGTGTCATAATGCACAATATATCATATCTGTTCAGCTACCAACTCTAGAGGGAGAATATTCACTGTTGATGATATTTTGGTTATTTCCAGTTTTTCAGCAAGTAAAAAGAGTGCTGCTATGAACATTTTTGTCCACCTCCTGATGTATATACCCACATGTAAGAGTGAAATTGCTGGAAAATAGGGTTTGAAAAGTTCAACTTCAGGATAGTGCAAATTGTTTTCCAAAGTGGTTAAAGCAGTGTATTACTCCCATTAGCCTTGCATGAGATCTTTCATTAGTCACATATTCTTCAAACTTGATATCATTTTTCTTAATTTGTACCAGTTTAGTGAATGTAGATTATTTTGTAACTAAGGTTTTCTATTTCCCTTATTACTAATGAGTTTGAACAACTCCATGTTTATTGGCTGTTTGTGTTTTCTATTCTATGAAATGTTTGTCTTTTACCCATTTTTCTGTTGGATGGTTTGTTTTTTATTTGTTGGAATTCTTTATATATTCTGGATATTCATTTTTGGTTATATGAGTTACATATATCTTCTCCCTGTTTGTGGCTTATCTTTTTACTTTCTTTTGATGAGCAGAAGTTTTAAATTTTATAGTTTAATGTGTCAGTCTTTTTTGTGGTTCATCCTTTTTATTTCTTCAATGTATTTTTCCCTACCTTCTCCAAGGAGAGAAAGATACTTTTCCATCTCTTTTATTTTGTAAGTTTTAAAAGTTTACATTTCATATGTAAGCCTTTTAATCCATTCGACATTGATCTTTGTGGTGGTATGAGTGATCCAATTTCATTGTTTTCCATATAGATTTTTAGTTATCAAATAGTTCCTCCTTTCCCCAGTGATCTGTATTGCCACCTTTGTCTTATATCAGAATTACGTGTAGATATTATGGTTCTGTTTCTGGGTTTTCTATTTTGTTCCATTGGGCAATTTATCCTTGTTCCAGTTTCTTTTCTTAGAAGCACCACACACTTATCAATTATGCAACGTCATATTGTCTGAATTACCATAGCTTTATAAAAGGTCTTGATTTTGAAAGGGAAGATTCTTCAGGAATGCTGTGACTATTATTGGTCTTTGTTCTTCCATATACATTTTAAAATGTATATGGAATTGCATTGAAATTATAAATTAAATTAGGGAAAATGAATGTCTTTACGATATGAGTATTCCCATGAACAACTCATATTTCTGAATTCATTTTGTTCTTAAGTAGTTTTATAATTTTTGCAATTAGGTCTTGCATATCTTTGTTAGAATTTCCCTAAGTATCTTCTAGATATTGTATGTGGTGCCCCTTTTAAAAAATTATATTTCTTAGCTGTTGCTGGTAATTAAAAATGCAAGTAATTTTTGTATATGGATCATAAACCAATGAGCTAATCATTTTACTGATTTGGTTTCTGTTCTCTGCGAGTAAAGCCATTATTACACCTGTGAAATTTGAGGAGGTCAGGAACAAAGAAAGCTTTGTTTTTTTTCTTTTCTTTTTTTTTTCCACAATGGTTATGACTACAGTTATGGTGTTGAATAGAAGCAATAACATAGGATTCTTGCCTTTATTTAATTTTAAAGGGGATTTTAAAAAAAATCATGATAAACTATTTTTAGAGAAGTTTCAGATTACAGAAAAGTTACATCAAAAGTATAGGGGATTCCCATATGATCCCCCACCCCCACTCATTTCCCCCTATAATTAACATCTTACATTAGTGTGGTACATTTGTTACAAGTGATGAACCAACATTGAAACATTGCTACTAATCAAGGTCTGTAGTTTATGGTTTACACTTTGTTCTATACAGTTTTACAGACTCTGACAAACGTATAATGTCATGTATCCATCATTGCTGTATCATACAAAGCAATTCCAATGCCCAAAGTGCTAAGGGGGATGTTTTTAATGTTTCCTTCCCTCTTACATTACTAGGTGTTTGAATTTAGACATTTGAATTTATCATCTTGTTATTAATGTGAACTTAATTGGATAATTTGGATGGGAGAGGGATTTGTCAAAATGGAGGTCAGGACACAGGAAAAGCTTGACTTTAGGAGAGTAGGAAATGGATTTGAAATAGTGGGTTTAGAGCATATTGAGATAAAGAACATTGTGTAAAATGTTAACAGTTGTAAATTCAAGTGTGAAATTTGAGGAGATCAGGAACAGAGAAACAAATGTGATAATCTTCATGCATAATAAAATCAGTAACACACACTGGTGTGGATGAGATTCCCTAAGGAAAGCGTGTAAAAAGTACCATGATCAAGGATAGAACCCCAGAAAACATACCAACCTTTTATTGATGGGTGAAGAAAATGGAAAGGATAGACAACCCAATAGAGTATAGTACCAAAGCCAAGAGAATAGAGCATTTTAAGGAGCATTATTACCAGGATTGAGAGGAAAGTAAGGTAGAGGGAAAGTACTTTTGAGATATGAGAGACCTAGAGCATTATAACTGTAGGCTGAAGAAAAGCACTCAGTAGACAAAGTGGAAATATGCAGTGAAATGAAGGGAGAAATGGGTAAAGTTTTGTAGAAAATTTGAGGCAAAAATGAAGAAATTCTGCTAAGCTATTCAGTCTTCAGCCAATTTGTGCTTGAAGTTAACTTGCTGAGACTAAAGGAGCAAAGTGGCTTTTGAGATGTGCATGTGTTCAAAACAGTCACTTAGTCACTGATTAAAAATATGACCAACATCATTGAAGGCCCAGTTCAGAACTAAAGTAGCTTTAATCCATCACAAAGATTGGTGACACTTGTCCATAAAAACAAACACAAAGTTTAGCTAAATAACCTGTTGTAATCATTTTAAGGGTTTTGAAATGAAAGGATGACATTTTGTATTATTGGCCAATCTTTTCTTAGAAAAGTAAGTAAAATGATCAAGGAAGAAGCTCCAGTAATCACACAAAGGCTTAAGTGGGGTTATATAAATTCAAAAATTGTAAATTAATAAAATAGTGGAGGGAAACGGATGTGGCTCAAGTAATTGGGCTCCCGTCTACCATATGGGAGGCCCCGGGAATGGGTTCGATTTCTGGGGCCTCCTAGCGAAGGCAAGCTGGCCCACGTGGCGCGGAGAGCTGATGGTGAATGGACACAGAGAGCACAAGCGGCAAGATGGGGGGATAAATAAATAAAATAAATCTCAAAAAAAAAAAGATAGTGGAATTGGAAGGAACCTTTGAAACCATTTTGTTTATCCTTATGTAACAGCTGAGGATACTAAGACACAGAGAAGCAAGAAGCAACTAATTATCCATTATCTCAAAACTAGCGTAGATCTGGTTTTCTGAGACTCAAATTCTTTAAGCTGTATGGTACTGCTGCTGATCTCTGGGTTCTGAAGATGAAAAGCAAATTATATAGAAAGTAAACATTTTCATAGCTCTTGCTAAGTTTAATGAAACTTGACATTCCAGGGGGTATATAGGCTAAAACTGCAAATAATTTTAAAAATTCTATTGAAAGATAAACAGTGTACTCTTGGGTAAGAGCATAATATTATTGTGTGTATGTCTAATAAAAGTAATGTATGCTTATGATTAACAGTACTACAGGGCTCAGGAAAGAATGTAAAAATGCTCCTTCCTTTGTCATTTCCACTTGTCAGAGGATTTGTAGTTTGTTTGTGGTTTTTTTGTGTGTGTGTACGAATTATTTCTGGAATTTTTTTTGTGCATGCATAATTATGGATGGTTGGGTGTGAGTATATGTATATACACCACAATCGTTTCAACTCAGATACGTTGATTTTTGTTTGGTGTTTTTTGGTGTTTTGTTTTGTTACTGTTACAAACAGGGCTACAGTGAATTTTCTTGTGCCTTCGTTTTTCTTTCACATCTGTTTAGATCTATGCGTTGGATTAAGTTCCTTGCAGTGGAATTACCTGGGCAAAGATGTATGCGTTTTTAATTTTGATAGTTATTAACCAATTACCAACATCAGCTATTGTCAAATGTTTTAAATTTTGCTGGTCTAATAAGTGAAAATGATTGTTTTGGTGTACATTTCTTCAAGTATGAATGAGATTGGGCTCTTCTAAAATTTCCATTGGGATTTCCACCTTAGTGATTGGAGTTTTTAGTTAATATAATTAACCATTTGTCATAAATGTTAAAAATAGTCTTTATACTAGTGAATGATTTTATTTTTGTACTCTTGTCAGTTAGGATTAGGCTTAGACACAGGTAACAGAAATCCAAATAACAGTGGCTTAAATAAAATAGGGTTGTATTTTTCTTACACCTACATTACAGATATCCAGGTACCTTCCAGCCTGTTCAGCCAGACTGTTACTCGACCTCACAAAGTGTTGCTAAAGTTCTATCTATTAGCTCTAAATTCCAAGCTGGAAGATAGGGTGTGGGAGTTTGACATTTTGAACATTTCTCCTTTTAGGCACTTTTCTGGAAGTCTCACCTGATATATTCTAATCTTATTTGCCAGACACAAGAGTGAAGTAGCAGTGAATTAGCATTGAGCTAATTCCTCCAAAACAGAAAGTTTATTAAACAATCTCTCCTACTGATTTTCCCTCCTGATTTGTTATCCTACGTTATTAACTATTGAATTTTCAAATGTATTTGCTGCTTTTTCTGATCTCTCTATCCTTTGTGTTCATTTGTCTGAGTATCCTTTCTTTAGGACAAAACTTTTGTAAATACTATGATTTTATCACCTATATAGGGAAGGGTTAAACAGCTCCCCCTCCGCATCCTTTTCACTATTTTCTTGGCTATTGTTATATAATTATTTTAAAAATAAGCTTTACTACCAAATTGGTCATGTTAGTATTTCTTTATCTCCTCTCCAAATTTTTTTTTAATTGAGCAAGAGTTAAATATATTGGCTAATTTAGAGAGAATTGACATTTTTCCAGCAGCACTGCATTTGTCTTCTTTATGTCCCTTCATCGTTTTAATATTTTCTTAAAGGTTCTGTATATTTTTAAAATTTATTTTTAGATACTTAATCTTTTTCTATTATGAATGGATCTTTGGTTCCATTTTAGTTTTAAACTTTTTTTGTATGGAGGAAGACTACTGACAATATTAATTTAATAACTAATTATCTTACTGAATTCTCTTCTAGTTTTTCAGTTGATTATATTGGTATAATTATGTCTCCTGCAAATAATGATAAAATGCTGCTTCCTTTAAAAATTTATCTTTTTTTGTCTAATTGCATTGGCTATACTTTAAAATAATGTTAATTATGTTGGCTACCTGGTGTGTTTTTTTCTTGTGTCTGATTTAATGGAGATTTTTCTAATATTTCACCATGGAATATGGTACTGGCTATTGATTTAAAACCTACCCCTAAACTTTTGAGATTGACATCAAAAAGCTTACCTGCCGTAATAAGAGTCAATTAACAGGAATAGAATCTTGGTCTGAAGGTATCACAGAAGGACTGCCCACAGAGTTTTTGAGTTCACCTACAACAGTTTTGAGTTCTATGTGTCACCATGTACCAGAAGCCCTTAACTAATTGACATTTTTTGGTTGTTTCAGAATGGCCAAAGTTTTCTGGTTTTGGATGAACAAAGATTTGCAAAAGAAATTCTCCCCAAATACTTCAAGCACAATAACATGGCAAGCTTTGTGAGGCAACTGAATATGTGTGAGTATGGACATTAGTTTATTTGGAGTGTTGCTTTTAACCACTGATGAAACCATTTTTCCCATTAGGATGATAAAGAAGACATTCCATACAAGCAATACTAAATTTAACTTTTGTCTATTTTAGTCATATGAATTTTGAATCTTTTTCAGATGGCTTCCGTAAAGTAGTACACATTGACTCTGGAATTGTAAAGCAGGAACGAGATGGTCCTGTTGAATTTCAGCATCCTTACTTCAAACAAGGTCAAGATGATTTGCTGGAAAACATTAAAAGGAAGGTGAGCTATTAACATGAAGTAATTAATTAGGGCATTGCCATGTTGTAGGCTTGGCCAAGATTTTAATTTCAGCTCTTGAAATAAGATTGTTTAGAAATACACAGATATCCTTTGTTGGGGTTACTAAGACTAATAAAGCTGTAATTTAAATTATTTCTCTACATTTTATCTTTTTCCTGTACTCAGCTATACTGAGGGCTCAGCCTTCACTTTCTAGAGGGAAGGCAAATGTTTGCATTCTGACAGAGAGGACAGTCATCCTCTATA
This sequence comes from Cabassous unicinctus, assembly GCA_029593785.1. NCBI lineage: Eukaryota > Metazoa > Chordata > Mammalia > Cingulata > Chlamyphoridae > Cabassous > Cabassous unicinctus. The sequence continues at coordinate 13,198 of JAQZBX010011015.1, read as the reverse complement.
ATAGGATGGCTCACTTCTAATTTAGCTTTAAAAAATGTATACTCCTAGTAGATTTAGAATGTCAGCTCCCTTAAGAGCTTTGTCTGTATTTACTGCTGTATATCCAATGCCCAGAATAAGCCCCTGGCACAAAGTAGGCACTCATTAATACGTTTTTGAATGAGTGATCTATTTTGTTGCAATAAGATATTTTTACTGTTACCATAGAAAAGGGTGGTAGACCATGAAAGCAAATGACATAGCATGCAGCTATTACTGTGTAAATTTAATTAAATGTGGAATGTGGTAATAAAGAGGCTTGGGGAAATTACAGAGAATTTGGCAGAAGGAAAAAAAAGTCCTTATGATTTTCTTGTAAATGGAAACCTCTCCACATTAAAACAAACAAACAAACAAATAAAAAAAAACCTGATTATACCTTTCCTCCTCTCCTTTTGAGACATGAAGTTTATTCTTTCCCTAGAATCCTGTCCAGGGCTTTTAGGACACAGATCTCTCTTCCTGAACAGACTACAAAACTCTTATAATAGGGAAGCTTTGAATTACAATCATGGTATTTAGTATTTTTTTTTTTCCTAAATTTGCTCTTTGAAAAGGTTTCATCTTCAAAACCAGAAGAAAATAAAATTCGGCAGGAAGATTTAACAAAAATTATAAGTAGTGCTCAGAAGGTTCAAATAAAACAAGAGACTATTGAGTCCAGGCTTTCTGAATTGAAAAGGTAAAGTAGTATTTCCAAATATAATCTTAATACGGTGGTTGGTGTGCATGTGTGCATGCTAAGGATTGGAGATTGATGTTTTGTTTTATGCGCTTCTCTCACCTTGTTGAATCCAAGATCAGATGTGTTTCTCTGCAAGAATTGACACCTTTTATTTTGATTTGTGGCCATAGACTTTGTCCTAATATTACATTTTCATGATGTTGGTTAAAAGAATATATAAACCTAGGCACATCAAAACAATTTGATATACAAGTCTTACTGAGGGAAATAATAGGTCTTTAAATTGGTGTAGGAAATATGATTCTACTTAGAATAACTTTCATAGGAACTTCACACACAAATATGGGTGCACAAGCCATAAAAAATCCAGCATTTGTTACCTATCCATTTTTTATGGAGGTTTTTAAGGCTGTTCTATGTGGCCTACACATAAGGCTATTTCACAAAAGACTTGCCCCACTTGATTAATTTTTTTTACATAGACTTCAGAAAGTGTTATTCAAACCTTTCATCTACAGAAAGATATTTTTTATTTGTTTTATCACAAATCTGGGCACTATTCTAATTTTCTACAGTAAAGCACTTATCTTTGATACCTTCTTGGCATTATTAGTGCTGCTAACATTTTATAATACACTGCAGTTTCAATAAAAGTTGAGGAATGAAGGAAAAGAAACTATTGCTATTACATAAGTTTTGGTTTGTCATATTATTAGATGTGCTTCTTTTTAAAACATTTTAGGGTTTACATATACTTGTGTTTGAAACAGATCTTGAAATAGTTTTAGAATTTGATAGACTGCGACACATAGCTGACTTCAACATATAAATTATCTGGATGATCTTGGGTAAATCCCCTCACTTCTCTGAGCTACAATATCCTAATTGCTAATATAAAATAGAGATGATGATAATTCCTTTCTTGAAGGATTTCAGAGAAGTTTAAATAAGTAATACATATAAAAGTGTTAGGATAGTGCTTGGAGCATAGCAGGTTTTGCGTAGATGTCATTTCCTTTTAAAAATTGTTTCTGAAGGTGATTCACAAAGCCTGAATTCACTTGGTAGCCACAGTTGAAAGGCTAGTTTATTTTTTAAACATAAAGTAACCAACACTGTATTAGGCGATGGATTATTAGACTTTACACCAAAACACAAGCAACAAAAGAAAAAATAGGTAAATTAGACTTCATCAAAATTAAAAGTGTTTGTGCATCAAAGGACATTATTAAGAGTGAAAAGACAACCTACAGAATCAGAGAACACACTAGGAAATGATATATCTGGTAAGTGTTTAATATTCAGAACGTACGGAGAAGTCCTACAACTCTGCAACAAAAAGACAGACAACCCAATTTAAAAATGGGCAAAGGACTTGAATAGACATTTCTCCAAAGAAGATATACAAATAGCCAATAAACACATGAAAAGATGCTCAACATCGTTAGCCATTAGGAAAGTGCAAATCAAAACCACAGTGAGATACCACTTTACATCCCCTAGGATGATTGCTATTATTTTTGAAAAATAAGTTTTGGCAAGAATGTTGAGAAATATGAACTCATACATTGTTGGTGGAAGTGAAAAATGATGCAGCCATTGTGGAAAAAGGGTTCCTCAAAAAAGTTCAACATAGAGCTACCATCATGACCTAGCAATTCCATTTCTAGGTATATACTCAAAGGACTTGGAAACTGGGACACAAACAGATAATTTGCACACCAATGTTCATAACATTATTCACAGTAGCTAAAAATTACAGCAACACAAGTGTCTGTCCATCAGTAGATGAATGAAAGATAAATGAATAAACAAAATATGGTGAGTACATACACTGGACTATTATTCAGGTGTAAAAAGGAATGCTGTTTTGATAGATAGTACAGCATGGATTAACTTTGAAGAATCAGGTTGAGTGGACTAAGCCAGATACAAAAGGACAAATACTGTATGATTCCAATATATGAAATTGCCAGAATATGCAAATTCATGGAGACTGAAAGTAGATTGCAGGTTACAGGGGAGGGGATGGGAAGTTAATGCTTAATGGGTGTAGAGTTTCTTTCTGTAGTGTTGGAAAAATTTGGTAATGGATGGTAGTGTTGGTAGCACAGCATTGTGAATGTAATTAATGCCAATGAATTGTATACTTGAAAGTGGTTAAAATGGGAAAGTGTATTGTATATATGTTACCACAATAATAAAGGATAAATATAAAGTGACGAACAGGTGGTTAAAATGGTCAAAAGTAATAAATCACCTGCTGCTGTTTGGATGTGGGTATGAGTCTTAAGTTTTTGTATATGGCGGTGATTAGCAGATAGATACTATGATTATGAACGGATGATTCTGGAGCTGTGACGACAACTATATACATTACTATGTAATTGAACCAAAGTAATCCTGGTCTCTTAAAAATATATAGTAAAAATAAGTATAATTAAGTTATATTTTTTAAAGATTGAGGCCTGTGTTTCAGACTCAGTTTTGTTTTGTTAATTTTTGTAATAAATTATAACACAGTGAGAATGAGTCCCTTTGGAAGGAGGTGTCAGAATTACGAGCAAAACATGCACAACAGCAACAAGTTATTCGAAAGGTAAGAAGCTTTTTTCCCCATGACCATAATCTGCATTTGTTTAGTGAGTAACATCTGCGACCCAAAAAAGGCTCTATTTGATAGCCAGTGATTGATCTTAAAATCTTAATTTTCTTATATGTTGGATACAAAAAAAGAAGTAAAATTGTGAAATCAAACAAATTAAGCCATAATATATATATACCTTTTTTAATAAAATGATTTCTCATTAGCTGAAGATCATCATTTTGTCCTCAGATAATATATCAGTAGCTTTTTAGTAATTCACAGTAGCATAATTAATACACTAGCAATTTCCTAACATTTTTTACTATAAAAAGACATAGAATCGCAATGTTTTTAATATTTTTTTACTACACAAGACATAATTAACATCTTGGGACTAATATTTTCAAATCAGTTGACCTAACTATAAGTTCAAAAAATTGACTTTTCAGTGTGTGCCATTATTAGTCTGTGCAGAAAAGCAGTTGATAATAGTGTTGTAAAATGGATCTTAGATTTTATATCTGAGCTGAAAATTACAGGGGGACTTGAAAATCTCTCTTTTGCATTGTCCTTGTGGTTTAATCTTTTGCCTGTTTTTACATGGTAATAAAAAATGAAACAAAAAGTAATTAACCGGGGTATTTTTTGCTCAGGAGTAAACTGGACTTTATGTTGGAGCAACAGGTTTTTTTCTTTGTTTGTTTTTTGTTTGTTTTTTGAGTTAGGGATGGAGGGAAGCTCCTGCCTGTTCCTGCTCAGAAGGCCTTTGAGCTAAAAATAGGGTTGTGACTGACAGGATCTGGCAGTGGAGCAGATTTTAGAACAGAGATGAATGGCAGTTGCACACTTTGGCCTAGGCCAAAATAGATAATGCTATTTTAAAAAAAAAATCAGGATGCAAGTTAGAATGGAATGTAGTAGAATTTGATTCTAAGTATTTAGTACACATACATGTATTTTCAAAACTTCCATAGATTGATTCCAATATGCAACCCTGTTAATAATATCTTCTTTAAAATGATAGGTGTTCCTTGACCTGTACTTTATAAAATATCTATTAATCTTTTTCTGAAAACAATATTTTGGTTGAATATTATGATACATGGAAATTTCTAGATTTTTTTCCCCAAAATCAAGGATAGTTGGTAAATAGTTATATTACATTGAGGTTCATTTTTTTTTTTAGTATAAGTTAACATACTCTCTGCTCAAATTTGAGTTTGAATCTGGGTGTTTTGGTGGGGGTAGGGAGTTTACATACTGCATGATGACAGCCAGTAATTTTTAATCTATAATTTGTTCCTAACTCTGCCATTTACTATTTGGTCTTGGATTAATTGGTAATGATATGTATGAGGTATCTGTTATAACACTTATCAGGTATAGAAGTTAGGTGCTGTAAATGTTAGATGTCTGATCTTTTTCTTTAGGAAAAAATTGCAGAAGTATCAAAAGAGAACTGAGATGTGAAATGAATTTCAAGTGAAACTTAGCCAGTTATTCATGTTTTTATAAATTGAACACTAATGTTTTTAGTAGTTTTCCATACCACTTATTTACAAATTAACAAAAATAGCTAAAGTTGTATTAGTCCACAATACCTTTAAGCTCAAATGTTGTCTTTTCATCTCCTGTCAATATTTTCTTTTGTATAAGCAATTTAATGGCTAACCCTCTTTTCATAGACTCTAATGCTAACTCTTCATTTAAATTGCCCATATATTTTTCTATTAAAAGTTGATGTTGATTGTGAGACATACCATTTAATAATACTCTTTTGGGGGAAAGGCACAATACTAAAGCTATATAGTATGTATTTTTAATTGCCAGTATCCTATTTTAATTATGTAATTATATTCAAGTATGTTTTCTTAGTCCGTATAGTCCAATCCCTTTTGGCTTTATTCATAGCCTCTTAGTGACATACTGCTTTTCATTAGCACCATGTGATCCTTAACCTTTTAAACACTTTTAGTCAGTTAACTGTATAATTTCTAGACATACCCTAAACCATTGGTTCTCACACTTTAACTCACATCAATATGACCTAAGGACTTGCTAAAACATGCATTGTTGGGCCCCATCAGATTTTCAAATATAGCATATCTGGAGTAGAGCCAGGAATTTTTATATCTAATAAGTTGCGAGGCCAATGCTGCTGGTCCATGGACCACACTTTAAGAAACGCTGCCATAAAATGTGAAGGTTTGTTTGCACGTCTTGATCTGTTTAAATAGTTTTTCCTCTAAATTTAATCAGATTTTGAAGATTAAACCAGCTTTTTCTGACTGTCAGTAGAAAGCTTTGGTTGACTGATCTTCAGTGCCTCAACAATATTTCATGAATCAGCCAATCACCTTTTCCTAACTTTGAAAATTTTATGATCTCTTCTGAGAGAGTTGAAAGTTTCTTTCACCTCTAATTGTATTCCTGGTATAAGAAAAATATTACCTGTCAAACACCATTTTTCTTTTACATCATCATATAATCTTATTTAAAGTATTTTAAGTAAAAAGTTGGAATCTACATGCAGGCAAGTTTAGTACTTATCACCAAAACAAATAACCTGAAGTGAAAAGTGGATTGATAGATCCTTTGGCATCTCTTTGTCCATGCACAGGTAACAACAATTTTATCACAGTTTATTCTTCTGCCCAGAAGCTGGTATGTTTCTTGAGACAAAGATTGTAAGATACATCCAAATTTCAGAAATATTAATATGTGAGAATGGGGAACATATGGTATCTGCATTAGTTTTATAAGACTTGGTAATATGAACTAAAGACAATGGGAGTCTACAAAGGAAGAATTTTTATTGAATCATATTTTCCTTTTAGATTGTCCAGTTTATTGTTACATTGGTTCAGAATAACCAGCTTGTGAGTTTAAAACGTAAAAGGTAAGTTTTATGATAAAACATTTTAGCCTATATATGGACAACCAAACATTCAGTGTTTAACATGAATAGGCCAACATTTGCTGAGTGGATGCTTGGTGTCCCAGATGAACATTCCTTCCTTATTAAATTGTGCTCTCAACATCTCAAAGAGTGATATTATTTCCTACTACTGTCATCCTGCTGATAATTTTTAGAGATATGAAACAAATAACTTTGTCACTTTACAAACACACATATAGTTAGTAAAGAATCCATTTTTTATTCAGATTAACAATTTAACATCATAAATCCTGAGTGAGAAAAATTCTAAGAAAGAGGCCATATACGTTGAAAATTAAAAAAAAATGTTTTGCTTTACTCAGTCTCTATGTTTAATCCACTCATAAAAGTATTTTTAAAAACTTGTATATAAATTGTGTTGTGATACCTTTAAATGTCAATAGCTGCTATTGTCACTCTTAAAGCATAAGAAAAATAGTAGGCAAAAGTGATAGTTGGAAAGAAAAAGCATATAAGGCTAAGATTTTGGTGAAGCTTGATTGTGATCAGAGCTCTGTTACCTTTACTCGGCTCCCCTAACTAGTTCTTATGATATGACCTATTTATTTTACTATGTAAGTACAGTTCATAAACAATTGAGTAGTTAAATCAGCATGAAATATATCTGAGGGAACAGTTTATTATAGTTATTATAATAAATGCAGTACAAAAAATGGAGAAATAAAAGTCCTAGACACATTCATCTTCTAGTTTCTAGTCCTAAGACTTAATTTTTAGAGTTCCTTGGGTATCCTCGCTGAAATTTTTAATTCATTATTTAAGTGAGTGTGTTTGTATGTAGATAAGGTATTAGTATTTGTAGTTTAAATTTTTTTGTGTCCTTCACTGAACCACATGGAAATTCTTCTGATTTTCAGGCCTCTACTTCTAAACACGAATGGAGCCCAAAAGAAGAATCTGTTTCAGCATATAGTCAAAGAACCAGCTGATAATCACCATCATAAAGTAATTTTTTAGTTAAATACTTATTTATATTATTGTCTCAAGCTAAATTTTATTATGGCAATATTTCATGCATAGAGAAGTTTAGGTAATAATAATCTAAGTGCTTATCCCCAAGCTTTATCAAAACTTGACATTTTTCATTATTTGTTTTTAGATTATTTTAGGAAATAAACCATTACAGATATAGTTTCCCAGTTGCTCCTTCTTAAGCCCATTCCTCTACCTTCACCCATCTTTCCTCTCTGCCTTCCCCTGTCTCTTTTCCCGTCTCTAGAGCTGGTCACTATCTTGAATTTAGTATTTGCCATTCCCAAGGCTGTTTTATATGTTTGTATCCATAAATAGTATATTTGGTATTATTTTTGCATATTATCTAAGCTTCATTCATATAAATGATACTTTATATATTTTACATTATGGTTTTTGTCACTTGGTGGTGTTTTTAAGATTTATTAAATGTATAGATTTAGATCCATGATATCAGCTGAATAGTATGAAAATGTAGTTATATATTCTCCTTTGGGTATTTTGTTTCCAACTTTAATTATAAATGTACACTGAGCAGACTGATTTTTAATCTAGCAATTAAAAAATGTTTTTGTTTGCCTTCATTTTTGTCACAGGCTCTCTGTATTCATTTGTTATTTGTCAAACTCATACCCAAGGGCAAATTATTCCATTGTGTTAAATCTCTTTTAAGATCTGATTATCATAGTTACTTTCAAATCAGAGAATTCTAAATACTGTCACAGATTTACTAAAGTTACTGAGATTTCAGTTCTCAGACAAATCAGAGTTAACCCAACATAACACATGTGATTCCTCTTCCTTACCACTGTTTGTAAGTAACCAGTCACACTTAACTTTGTTGTTTTTAGGGTTGAAGGCTCATGTAAATGGATAAAGTTTTTAAATTTAACAGTATTTATGTGTTTTAAAGTACTTCACTCTGTATTATCTAGCATTGAAATTTATAGATTTTTTAAATAGACTTTAGTTTGCTTTAGCAAATTGAAAGCTTTTTTATTAATGTATCTATGACCTGACTATATCTGTAGCTATTTAAAAAAAACCATTGCTGAAAAGACAGGGTGACATCTAACTGAGTAATAGTTGAAGTGCTTTCTTTCTCTGGCACCACCTCAGCTCCCTTTGAAGTGCTTTCTTTCTATTAGTGAAATTATTTAACATAGACTAAAACATGTCCTGAAACAGAGTAGCTTGAGATGAAATAATCTCCATCAGCACAATGGCCATTAGGTTGTGCTAGAAATTTCTGATGATGTTCTAAGAATTTTTTGTCCTTTGGGTATAAAAAAAAAAGTCCTAGAATTTGAAAATCTTTCTACAGAAACACTCTGAGGCATGTCATCTTCAGGAAGTACCTTAAAATAAAAGTAATAGTTGTCTATGCAGATCATGTACTTCATACCTTTTTGAATTGTTATGACTAATACCAATTAGTGTATATGTCCCATTAGGGCAGAAAACTGTTTTGATCATCTTTGTATCCCCAAGATTTAGTAAATATTAGGTGTTCAACTTACATTTTTTAGATGAGATGTTGTTTGAAAGTTGTTAATATGACTTAGATTTTTTGATATATTTTTTCCCTGATATTTTTAGGTTCCACATAACAGGACTGAAGGTTTAAAACCAAGGGAGCGGATTTCTGATGACATCATTATTTATGATGTTACTGATGATAATGCAGATGAAGAAAATATCCCAGTTATTCCAGAAACTAATGAAGATGTTCTCTCTGATCCCTCCAAGTAAGGAGATTATAAGATAAAATTTATGAAAATATTGATTACCTCTCATCAAAAAGCTAAATTTAAAACAGCTTTGTTACTTGGTAAACTAATAATACCTAACATATTTAGAGTATTAAACTGAACAATTAAGCCAAGTTATTCAACCAAATTAAAGACCTTACAATGAAAAAGAAGTGAGAATTCTGATTTTGGACAGGGGGATGTCACTCAGTACTTTTAATTAATTCTTTGTGGCCTTGTATCCTCTGAAGTATCAATATTTGTGATTAAGCTACTTACCCAAGAAATTTAAGCCTTGTGATATGTGGTTTGGAAAATGAGTTTTCATGAAGAATGAATGAATGAATGAATGAAATTTATTGAATTTATCTGAACATGTAATTGTTTCCTTTTGCTCATATTGATGAATATAGCTGTACCCAGTACCCTGATATTGTCATTGTTGAAGATGACAATGAAGATGAGTATGCTCCTGTTATTCAGAGTGGGGAGCAGAGTGAACCGGCCAGAGAGTCCCTAAGTTCAGAAAGTGAGGGCACCAGCCCACTCATGTCTAGTGCCGTCCAGCTAAATGGCTCTTCCAGTCTGACCACAGACGATCCCGTGACCATGATGGATTCCATTTTGAATGATAACATCAATCTTTTGGGAAAGTGAGTGCTCATGTAGATATTGTGTAAAATTACTTGCTTTCTTTGGTCATTTCACATAGTTTATCTCTCTCTGAGTGAGCTTCCTTTCTGATGATGAACCCGTGTAATCCACCTTCCTCTGTTTTAGTCAGGGTTATACACTGCAAATGGTATTTTGAGGAGGATTGAATCATCCCAAAAGCAGTCTTGGAATTTTCTTGGAATTCCACAGATTTCTTTAATGAAGTGCTTGTTTTGATCATAAAATGTGTATGCTTGCATATATTTGTGTTTGTATTGGAATTATGAAAAGATATACTCTCTATTAAGAGACTAATTGTTTTAAAGCACAAGAAAAGAAAACCGGTAATTTGATAGTAATAACCAGTAATAAGAGGGTAAACATTTTATAATTTTTAGAGTAGAAGAAAACATAGATCAGACTATGTTGTTGTGGAGACTTTTTTCTCTTAATACTAAAGGTTTTGGTAAAAGCTGTCATTACTCAGTAACCAAATTTTCAGGAATTCTGAATTTTAAATAGTTTATCTTAGGAATATTTTGTCTAGCCAGGTTACAGTGTGATATTAAACATAAAAACAAGGAAATCTAATATTTGATTTTTAAAAAATCTTTTTTCCTTAGGGTTGAGCTGTTGGATTATCTTGACAGTATTGATTGCAGTTTAGAGGACTTCCAGGCCATGCTGTCAGGAAGACAGTTTAGCATAGACCCAGATCTGCTGGTTGATGTAGGTATTTTGAATAATCTTTGCTGTATTGGTAGTTTCTGTATTTATGCATATGATTTATAAATCACTACAGCATTTTCTTCTATTCTGCATTGTTGTTTTTGTATTTTCCTTTTTTTTTTTTTTAATTATCAGAAAGAATGAACAGATATGTTCAGGATATTGAAGGAGGGTGATCACTACCATTCTCTGAGTAGCAGTTTAGTTAATCCCCTCTAACTTCAACCGTATTCAGCAGTACTATTAAATCTAGGTCGTGTCTGATTTTGTTGTATTATGTCTTGCTCTAAAATAAACTGCTACTGAATAGAAACTTGCAGAAATTAGCAAAAGAGGCACTTAGCCAGAAAATGGTATAGAGACACTTCTTAATAGTTTGAGAATTAACATTTCCCCTCAAATGAATTATTTTTTAACATTGTCTTTATTTTTTCATATTTACATTTTTAATGTCCTGAGTTCCAGGATCCCATTTCTCCAATCCCCTCTACCGCTTCTTTGAACTTGATTCTGCTATTGTCTGGACTATCAGTTCTTATCTACCCTTTCTGGCACTAACCACCGTTTGTACTCTCTTCCCTCTTGTTCCTACCACTACTCCTCTCTTACCTAAAGCCTGGTCCCTTTCAGCTGAATCTTATTCTCCCCTCATTTCCATATTCTGTTGTGAATATGTCTCTCTATCCTTTTTCTGCATAGCTTGCCTTAAAATGCAGCTTCTCTCAAATCAAAAGACTCTACAGTCTTGGCCTGTTAGGAGCCTCTCACCCATACCAAAAGGAATTAGTCCTTTTCTGACTCTTCAATAAATTCTTATTCTTCCAGCTCATTGATTTAACACCTTCCCTCTGTACTTCTTGTCAGAGTTTATCTGTGTCACATGACTTTACACCCTTTCAAATTTATGAGTGATTCACAGGATGGATTTCACTTTCTTTGAAGATTTCCTTTCATGCTGACCCCTAAACTCAGAATCCATACTCAGGAACTACTTGACCGGGTTAATTTAAACAGTTAACTTGACATCCCTTTTTTTTTTTAAAGATTTATTTTATTTATTTCTCCTCTCCCTCCCCACCCCCCCTCCCCCCATTGTTTGGGCTAGCTGTCTGCTCTCTGTGGCCGTATGTTGTGTGCTCATCTTCTTTTATTAGGAGGTACCCAGGAATTGAACCTGGGACCTCCTGTGTGGGAGCCACCTCCGCTTGCTGCTTGTTGTGTCTCTTTGTTACATCAGTTCATTGCATCAGCTTGCTGTGCCAGCCTGTCACACCAGCTCGCTGTCTTGCTTGTCTTCTTTAGGAGGCACTGGGAACTGAATCCCGGACCTCCCATGTGGTAGGCAGGTGCCTAACTGCTTGAGCCACATCCACTTCCCAACATCCCTTTTTGATTCTCTCACTCTGTCTCCATTCTGAATCCAGAAACTTTTCATAATATCTGTCCCTTAGGTCACTAATAATGAAGTAAAATCCCATAATTCTGGCCCTCTACAAATCCTTTCAGTCTTCAAGTAGGTCATTGTGCTGTTTTGTTATCTGCTAATTCATATTTGGAACATTTGCCTTACTTTTTTTGTCCTCAGGACCTTATCCAGCCAACTCCTCTCTATTCACAGTGGATAATTCACCTTGCCCTGGTTCTTTTATAAGCTGTGGCTCTATTTCCAATCTTTTGTCCTTCTCTCAGAAGAATTTACTTCTACTTTAAAGCTAATTTGCCAACCTGTCCTCTACTTCTCTAGTTTCTCTATCACTACCCTTGAGTTTTCCCAGTAGGTATAGATCTTCCCCATCTTAAAAAACATTTTGGTATTTTGCACTGTTAATTACCATTTTGCTTATCTCTTTGATTACAAAACTGTAGGAATGAGTGGTTATATTTGTTGCCTCTTTTTTACTCTATTATTTCTTCTGAAACATGATATTGTCTTATTTTCTGCTCTAACCCTGTGCTGCCTTGGTTTATCCATAACAAGTAGAGCAAGTTTTTTTTCTTGACAAATCATGCCACTGGGCTAGTTGGAGGTTTGCTTTGAGTCAGACAGATTTTAGTTCTCTTATTGGCTCATGTTAATTATTAAGTATATCACTGATATTGGGAAAGTTACTTCTCTTAAACAGTTTCCCCTTCTTTCACATGTGGTGAGTGCCTAACAGGAAGAACTGTTAGATTATAGTTAATACTAGTATTATTAACGCTATTGGGTCTTCCACAACAGAACTTATTCTGTTGATTTTAGAGGCACTGAACCTCTTTGTTCTCTTCCTGTCTCCCTAACCATTAAGTTTCCTTTAAGTGATTTTCTTTTCCTGCTGTCTTCTACTTGTGGGTATCCCAAGGGACCCAATCATTTACCTGCTTTTTTTCTACCTCTCTTCTTTTTCCTTTCTTCTTCCATGAAGAGATTCTGGCTTGTATGATTGCTTTCAAAAGTGTATCTGTAGCTCTTAACAGTTTTTAAAGTAAATTTGCTTGAATTCTAATTTCATGCCCTTAGGATCATCAGTTAGATCCTACCTCGGCTTATTTGTGTTTAACCCAAACTTTGTTCCCTAAACTAGCTACCTTTTTAGGTTTCTTATTTTCTTTAGTGGTATCATACTTCTCCTTACTTACCCAGCTCAGTTATCACAGAATCACCTTGGTTTCCTCATCATCTTTGTCTCATCACTCACAAAGTCCTGTGTATTTTCCAAATGGCACTTAAAAGCCATCCCTGGTTTCTTTTTCCTCTATTGCCTCTCTCATCTAAAACCTTCATTATGTGTCTGAATTATACTTAATATCTTTACTAAAAAATCTACCTGTGTTCTGTGAGA
>JAQZBX010011014.1:0-43425 GCA_029593785.1 Cabassous unicinctus | reverse complement strand
TACCTTTACCAAACAAGAAGTCTTGCCTCACTCTGGTCACCTTTTCCCCCCACCTCTCCGAGCCCCCTATCTCCTACCTGCTTGTTTTCACAGCAGTGAAGGAGCTACCATATTGGGTCAGAGTGACAGAGCTGTTTGGTTATTTCCTGGGGAGCTTGTCTATTCTTGAACTTCATATAAGTGGAATCTTAAGTACGTTTTTGTGTCTGTATTCTTTCATTCAGTGATGTATACCATTCTTACTTCCATCGTATGAATATAGCACAGCTTATCCATTCTCCTTTTATGAGTATTTGGGTTATTTCTAGCTTGGGGCTAATATGAATAAAGTTTCAGCAAACATTTTTTATATATGTCTTTTTTGATACACATAGTCTTGGGTATATATGTAGGATTTGAATTGCTGGGTCATGATGTATTTATGTTTAGCTTGAGTAGAAATTGAAAAATAATTCTCCAAAGTGGTTGTACCATTTGACATGCCCACCAGCAATGTATGGAATTTCTGTTGCTTGACATCCTTGCCAGCATTTGGTATTGTCAGTCTTTTTAATGTTAGTTAGTCCATGGGTGTATAATATTATTGCGTTGTGATTTTAATTTGTATTTCATTAATGAGGAATAGTGCTGTTGAACACTTTTCTTATGCTTATTGGCCCATTAGGATGTCCTCTGTCCTCCTCTGTGAATTTTTTGTTTGTTTGTTTTTTGGTGGGGGGAGTGGGCAGGAGTTGTTAGTTTTTTTAATTGGGTTTTTAGTCTGTTATTTTTTATTTTAATATTTTATTTTAATTATTGCATTGTAGTTATATAATCTTATAAATCACTTATATATGTGATATAATGCATATATTCAGTGAATATGTGTCTTGCCTTTTTACTTCTTAATGGTGTTATTTTATAAACAGAAGTTCTAAAATTTGATAAAGTCTAATTTATGCTTCATTTCTTTTATCATTAGTGGTTTTTGTGTCTTTGGCTACTCTAAGGTAATGATGACATTCTCTTTTGTATTTTCTCAAAATTTGATTGTTTTACTTTTCATATTTGGGTCTATGATCCACCTAGAATTAAATTTTAATATGGTATAATATAGGGAGTTAGGGTTTTTATTCTTTTTATTTTTCCCCATACAGCTAATGCACTTGCTCCAGGACCATTTATTGAAAAGAGCATACTTTCCCCATTGAATTGTATTTAAGCCTTTGTGATAAATTAAGTGCCAGTATGTGTGTACTTATACTTCTAGATATTATATTCTGTTCCATTAATCTATTTGTATATGGTTATGGAAATATCATATTCTCTTAAATTCTGTAGTTTATAGGAAGTTTTGAAATCTTGTAGTGTAAGTCTTCCAACTTGCTGCTTTTAGATTTTCTTAGCTATTCAAGATACTTTGCATTTCCATATGAATTTTAGACTCATCTTATAAATTTTAAAAATAATCTGATGGGATTTTGTCCTCATGTCATTTAATCTATAAATCAACATGACTAAAACTTCCATCTTAAGAATACTGAGTTTTATAATCCTTGAATATGGATATATCTCCATTTATTTCAGTCTTATTTTTTCTTAGCAATATTTTGTAGTTTTGTAGTTTTTTTTTCTCATCCTTCCTTAAATTTATTTCTAGGTGCTTGAATTTTTAAAATACTTCACAAATGGTATTGCTTTCTTAACTTCATTTTCTAATTGTACAATAAAATTAAATTGATTTTTATAACTTTTATAACTGTGACCTTATAAATTAACTTATTAGTTCCATTATTTGTAGATTCTGTTGTTTATATACAATCATGTCATCAGTCATTTCTTCCATTCCAATCTTTATGTTTTGTATTTCTTCTAATTGCCCAGCTAGGACCTCTAGTATATTGCTCAATAGATTTGTTGTGAACTGTAGGTTTTTCATAGATTCCTTTTTAATAGATTAAGATAGTTCCCTTCTCTTTTTAGTTTGCTGAGGGTTTTCATCACAAATGGATGTTGAACTTTTGTTTGATGCTATTTCCACATCTATTGAGATCATAAAGTAGATTTTCTTCCTGGTTTTGTTCATGAGTTACAGTGATTGATTCTTTGATGTTAAACCATCCTTTCATTACTAGTAGAAACCCCACTTGGTTATATTATACATTTTATGGTTATGGATTTAATTTGAAAATATTTTGTCAAGGATTTTCACAACTTTATACATGAGGAATATTGGTCTGTAGTTTTCTTTTGACATTGTCTGGTTTTGGTGTCAGGGTAATGCTAGTCTCATAAAGTGAATTGAGAAGTGTTCTCTTCTCCTTTATGTTCTGAAAGAGTTTATGTAGGAGTGGTATTTATTTTTCCTTAAAGGTTTGGTAAAATTATTATGAAACCACCTGGTCCTTTTGAAGGAAAGTTTTTAATTACAAATTAAACTTCTTTAATAGCAAGCAGATTTTTTAGAGTTTCTGTTTTATCTCAAGTTAGTTTTGGTAATATGTTTCTTTTAAGGAGATTGTCTTTTTCATCTAAGTGGTCAGGTTTATTGTCATAAAGTTTTCATACTATTCCTTTAGTATTCTTAGAATGTTTATAGGATTTTTAGTGCTTTTCCTCTTATATTTCTGACACTGGAAATTCAAAATCTCTCTTTTTACCTTGAACAGGCTAGCAGGAGTTTTATCAATTTTTTTGATTTCTTTCAAATAAGTACCTTCGGTTTTATTGATTTTCTCTGTTGTTTTTGTTTGTTTTCTATTTCAGTGGTTTCTGCTTTTTTCTTAATTATTTTCTTCCTCTACTTAATTTTGGAGTTATTTACTCTCTTTTATTTTAGCTTCTTAAGGTGGTACCTTAGATCAAGAGTTGGCAAACCTTTTTTTAAAGGTCCTGATCATACATATTTTAGGCTTGCAGCTCATACATCTCTGTCACAACTACTTAACTGCCATTGAGTGCAAAAGTAGCCATAGGAAATACATAAACAAATAGATTTTGCTGTGTTTCAGCAAAACTTTATTTATGAAAAAACACGTGCCCAGCTCATGGGCTATAGTTTTCTGATCCTTTCTTACATCATTGATTTAAAGACCTTCCCCCAACCCCCAATATAAGCATTTAAAGCGGGTAAATTTCCCTCTAAGCAATGTGTTAGTTCCATCCATAAATTGTGATATGTTGTGTTTTCATTGTCATTGAGTGAAAATGTTTTGTAATTTTCTTTGTGACACTTTGGGATCTTTTCATTCTTTTGTATAGATCTGAATTTACATCTAGCATTATTTTCCTTCAACTTGAAGAACTTTTTAAAAGATTTCTTGTAATTCAGTTTTCATGGCAATGAATTCTAATAAGTTTTTGTTTTCTGAAAAAGAGTTTATTTCACTGTGGTGCATTGAACTTTGTACTCCAGTTTGGAGGTTCTTGGTCTTGGTCGGCATTCTGGTGGGTGTGAATCTATTATAAATAAGATCTCTTCAAGATTTTACTTCAGTTAAGGTGTGCCCCAACTGAATCAGGTTGGACTGTGTTTTAGTTTCCTAGGCTGCTCAAAGCAAATACCATGAAATGGTTGGTAAACAATGGGAATTTATTCTGTTCTCGGTTTTGAGGCTGGGAAAATGTACAAATCCAAGCCTCATCAAGGTGATGCTTCCTTCCCAAAGACCAGATGCTAGCGATCCTTGGCTCCTCTGTTGTATGTCAAAGCATATGGCAACGTCTCTTGGTCTCTCCCTTCTCTTCTAAGTTTTGTTGATTTCAGTTTATTGCTTTTGTGGCTTTCTCTCTATGTCTGAATTTCATTCCCTTATAAAGGCCTCCGTAATAGAATTAAGACCCATCCTGACTGAGGTGGGCCACACCTTAACTGAAGTAACAGCATCAAAAAGTCTTACTTACGGTGGGTCCACACCCACAGGAATGGATTAAATGTAAGAATATGTTTTTTTTCTGGGGGTACATACAGCTTCAGAGCACCACAGGCTTTAATCCAGTTTCCTGGAGACCTTTATCAGCAGAGTGAAAGTCAGGTAGAGAGACAAGCCATGGGGAGCAACCAGAAGCTGGAAGTCAGCAGAATCTGGAAGAGAAAGGAGAAGATGCCACCATGTGACAGGAAAGCCAAGGATGAAGGATTTATGGCTGCCAGCCCCAGAATGCCACAGTCCTCAGGGAGAAAGCATTGCCTTGGTGATACCTCTGTTTCAGACTTCTCCTAGCCTCAAAACCATGAGCTCAAAACTTAAAAGCCAATAAATTCCTATTTTTTAAGCCAACCCACTGTATGGTATTGGTTTTAGCAACCAGGAAGCTAAAACATTCACTTTCCTTTTGTTCCTCAAAATTGTATTAAGATTATCTTGAAACATTCACCAGAACTGACAGAATTTTACAGTTAATACCCACGTACTTACCACCTAGATTATACCATTACCATTTTATTATACCTGTGCTTTATCACATATCTATCCATTTATCTGCCCTTCTATCCTCTTATATTTTGAAGCATTTCTAAATAAACTACCAATGGCAGTACACTTCCCCTTAAATTCTTCACTATGTATATTATTTCCCAGGGTTCAGTATTTGTTAACATTTTTATATTTTGATAAAACATTTACATATAATGTCTTTTACAAATCTTATGTGTACTGAGTTTTGACAAGTGCATACATCTATATAAACCTGATTTTTATCAAGATATTGAACTTAACATTACCACAGAAGGTACCTCATGTCCCAACCCAGTCAATCCTCAATGCTATACCTCCATAGGCATCCACTGTTATGATCTTTTCCATCACAGATTAGTTTTGGCTGTTGGGTGTATTGTCTTGTAATTGCCAAATACGTCAAGTTTGTTGATAGTGTTGCTCAGGTCTATATTTTTACTAACAGGGGTGTGCTAAAATCTCCCACTATACTTGTGGATTTAGCTAGATCTCCCTTTAGTTCTGCCAGTTTTGTATGATTTATTTTGAAACTCTATTATTAGGCAATACGTATTTATAATTGCCATGTCTTCCTGATGCAATTACTATTTAATCATTATAAAATGTTGCTCTTTTTCGCTGTAATATTCTTTGCCTTAATCCCATTTTGTCTAATATTAATAAAGCCATTTTTGTTAACATGCTTAATATTTGCATGTATATTTCCCCCATCCTTTTACTTCTAACCTACTGTTGTTTTTGAATTTGAAGTGCACTTCTTGTAGAGAGCTTATAGTTGGTTCTTGATTTTTATTCTTTAACAATTTGACAATATCTACCTTTTAATTGGAGTATTTTGTCCACTAACATTTATTGTAATTATAGATACAGTTTTAAGGCTATTATCTTGCTATTTGTCTTTTTTTTTCCACTCCTCTGTTTCTCCTTTTCTGCTTTCTTTTTGGATAATTTTACTTTTTTTTAGAATTTCATTTTGCTTCCATTATTGTTTTCTTAACTCTATTTCTTTTTATTATTATTTTGCAGTGGTTGCTCTAAGCCCAGCTATATTCTTCCCTAATATAAAGAATGTTAATTTTGAATCAATGTTGTACCATTGCACACTTTACTCTTCACACCTGGCACTTCACTCTTCCTATGTTCCACTTCCCTTTTTACCCCACGACACCTACCACTTTAGTTTAGAACTTACAATAGTGTAATTATATTTACCAATAATATAATTATATTTACATCAGCTAAAAATTATGAGATCCACAGAAAGCAAGCAAAGAAAGAAAACCCCAACCTACTCTTAAGAGAAAGAATACTCAATAGAACCAGACTCAGATATGATGCAGTTGTTGGAACACTCATACAGGGAATTTAAAATAACTATGCTTAAATACTATAGTGGAAAAGGTAGACAACAGTAATGAACAGATAGGGCATTTCATCAGAAAGATGGAAAGTAAAAGAAAATGGCAAGTAGAAATGTTAGAAATGGAAAACATGGTAACAGAAATGAAGAATGTCCTTTTGGGCTCATCAGTAGACTTAGCAAAGCCAAAGAAAAAATCATGAACTTGAAGATAGATGAATAAAAATTACTTGTAATAGTGTAACTATACTATTATAAAGTTATTACACTCTTGTGGGAGGTGTTAGGGGACAAAGAAGGAAAATTTAAAGGTACCAAAGAGAGCACCCTAGAGATGTGGGACAATATGAAATGGTATAACATATGTGTAAATGGAATCCAAGAAAGAAAAGAGGGAGAATAGGACAGAAGAAGTAGTTGAAGAGATATTGCTCAACAATTTCCCTAATATAATGAAATACATCAAATCACTAATCCCAGAAGTTCATAGAAGACAAGCAGGATAAGTACCTTCTTTCTCAAATCCTAAATCATTATATCTTATTTAAATTGTTGAGATTCAAAGATAAAGAGAAAATTCTTGAAGGCATCAAGAAAAATAAAATAGAACTATTTCACAGAGATAAAGTTAAGTAAGAATCATAACAGACTTGCATATTCATCAGAAACTATGCAAACCAGAAGACAATGAAGTGACAAGTTTAAAATGAAACAAGTAAAGAAACTGTCAACCCAATATTTTATAACCTATGTAATAATGTTTTAGAGTGAAGGAGAAATAAAGACATTTTCAGACAAAAACCAAGAGAATTCATTACTCATAGGCCTGCAATGCAATAAATGTTAAAGGAACTTTTCCAGACAAATGAATATATCAACAGAAACTTGGATCTACACAGAGAAATAAAGATTTCTGGAAATGGCTAAAATGAAGGTAAATGTAAAATGTATTTTGCCTTAACTTTAATTACTCTAAAAGATAATTGACTTTCTAAAGCAAAACTAGTAGCAGTGTTTCCTGGGTTTATAATATATGTATAAGAAAAATGTTTGACCACCTTAGCACAAAGGATGGGAAGGAAGAATTGGGAATATACTATTGTAACTTTCTTATGCTTCATGTGAAGTGTTGTAATATTATTTGAAGGATGGTAGTTAATAGTATATTTATGAAAATGTTCTTTCATGAATTGTAACAAATATACCATATTAATGCCAGGTGTTAATAATAAGGTGATATATAGGAACTCTAGTTTATGCATGTTTTTCTGTAAGCTTACAACCTCTCTAATAAAAAATGCATGAAACAACAATTGACAGAACTGAAAGGAGAAATAGACAAATTCACAATTATATTTGGAGTCCTCAGTGCTCCTCTTCAGTTACTGATAGAATAAGTAGACCAAGAGTGAGTAAGGATATGTAAGACTTAAATTTGAACCAACTTGACCTAATTGATATTTCTGAAACACTTGGATTAACAGCAACAGAATGCACATTATTTTCAAGTGTACACAGAACATTAACCCAGATAGACCCTATTGGGAGTCATAGAAGAAATCTTAACAAAACTTTAAAAGTATATAGAGTATGTCTTCTGACAGTATAGAAATAAACTAGAAATCTACAACAGGAACTTATCTGAAGAATCCCCAAATTTTTGGAAATTAAGCAGCACATTTTAAAATATTCATGATCCAAGGTGGAAGTCACATGAAAAATTAGAAACTATTTTGAATTGAGTGAAAATGAAAATACAATGTGTCAAAATTTGTGGAATGTACCTAAAGCAGTGCTTATAGTGAAATTTATAGAAACAGCAAATAAATCCAAATCAAATAGAAGGACAGAAATTTAAAAAGGCAAGAAGAAATTAAGTTGAAAACAGAAAAACATTAAAGAAAATAAAGGAAACCAAAACTGGATTTTTAAAACAGATTAATAATATTGGTAAGCCTCTAGCAAGACTTTTCAAAGAAAAGGAGGGTATACTCAAATTACCAATATGAGAATTGAAATATCATCCACATCATTACAGACCCAAAAATGAAAATAAGAGAACATTGCAAACATCTTTTTGCCCACAATTTGAAAATTTAGGTAAAATGTATGAGTTTCTTGAAAGATACTACCAAAAGTTACTCAAAAAGAAATAACATGAATAGTCCTATAATACTAAAGAAATTCAACTCATTGCTCAAAACCTTCCAACAAAGAAGACTCCAATCCCAGATGTCTCACTGGTGAAGTCTACCAAACACTTTAGGAAGAAATCATATCTATTCCATGCCAACTCTTTCAGAATATTGAAGTAGAGGGAACACTTTCCAACTTATTTTATGAGTCCAGCATTACATCTATACCAAAATTTGATAAAGACATCACAAAGAAAGAAAACTGCAGATCTATATCCCTCATAGAGGTGCAGAAATACTTAACAAAATATAAGTTTGAATCCAACAATATAATGACAGGACAATACATTGCAATCAAGTGGGATTTATCCTGGAAATATAAGATTGGTTCAACATTCAAAAATCTAATATTGCAATTTAGCATTTCAATAGACTCAGAAAAAAGCATGATCATATCAATGGGTGCATAAAAACAAGATGACAACACACATCATCTATTCATGATTAAAACTCTCATCAAAATAAATATAGAAGTGAACTTCTTTAACCTGATAAAGAATATCTTAAAAAAAACTTATAGCTAACATCATACTTGTGAAAGACTGGGTACTTTCTCCTAAGACTTGGAACAAGGCAAGGATATCTGTTCTTACTGCATCTTATCAGTGCTACATTGGAAGTCCTAGCCACTGCAATAAGGTAAGAAAATTTTACAAAAGGCATATGAGTTGGGTAGGGATAAACAAAACTTTCTCTACTCACAAATGACTTGATTTTCTATGTAGAAAGTATCAAAGAATCTCCAAAAAAGGTATTAGAGCTAATAAATGTATATAAAAGTTTGGTACATACAGGTTAATTATAAAAAATCAATTGTATCTCTACATACTAGTAATGAAAAATTGGAAATTGAAAAAAAAATACAATTTACAATAGTACCAAAAATCCATGAAACATTTAGTTGTAAATTGAACAAACTATGTGGAAGACAGGTATTTTAAAACTACAAAAAAAAAAAAAAAAAAAAAAAAAAAAAGTTGAAAAAATCTAAGTAAAACCTAAATAAATTGATTGACTAATATTCTATATTCACAGTTTCAAGCACTCAGTACTGTTAATTATGTCAATTATCCCCAAATTGAACTATAGAGTCACTGTAATCCTAGTCAAAATCCTAGTGGGAATTTTTGCAGAATTTTTACCACAGTGATTCTAAAATTTATATAGAAAGGCAAAGGAACTAGAATAACCAACTTTGGAATAAAGGAAACATAGTTTGAGAACTCAAAATACCTGATTTCAAGACTTATTATAAATTACCATAATTAAGACAATGTAGTATTGACAAAAGAGAGGCCAATTGATCAATGGAATAGAATGAAAAAACCAGAAATAGACTGCATATATAGAGAGACAATTGATTTTTCAGCAAAGGTATAAAGGCAATCCAATGGAGAAAAGATAGTCTTTTCAACAAATGGTGCTGAAATATTTGGACATCCAGATGCACAAAACCCAAACAAAACCAACCACCCACCCAAAAAACAATCAAACAAAACATACCTTGCATCCTATGTAAGTGTTAACTCAGAATGGGTTGTAGGCCTAAAAATAAAGCTTAAAACTATAAAAACTGCTAGAAGAAACCATAGGGGAAACTCTTTATGATCTTGGGTTAGGCATCATTTCTTAAATAAGAGCACCAAAAGCATGATGCATAAAATAAAAACAGATTGATAAATTGGACTTCATAAACATTAAAAACTCCTGTTCCTTGAGAGATACTGTTGAGAGAATGAAAAGACAAGATGGGAGATAATATTTTCAAAACATGTATCTGATACAGCACTTTGTATCAAAAATATATAAAGAATTCTGAGAACTCAATAATAAGAAAACAAACAATCCAATAAGAAATGTGCAAAAGATTTGAACAGATATAAAAAAGATACATGGGGGGGCAGGTGTAGCTCAGTGATTGAGTGCTTGCTTTGGATGTACAAGGTCCTGGTACTTCCACATACTTTGTTCAGTTTACAACTGAAAAAAAAAAAGAAGACACAAGGAAGGAAATGGAAATAAACATGCAAAAAATGCTCAATATCATTAGTCATCAGGGAAATGTTCATTAAAACCACAGTGAAATGCCACAGCACCCTAATTGAATGGCTAAAAAACAAAACAAAACACACAAACAAACCCAAAACAAAGCTGACAATACCAAGTGCTAACAAGAATAGAAAGTAACCAGAACTTTCATATATTACTGGTAAGAGTGCAAAATAATATAGCCACTTTGGAAAATGCTCTGGCAATTTGATATGAAATTAACATACATTTTCCATAAAAGATAGTGATCCCACTCCTAGATATTTTCATTAATGAAGAGAAAGGAAATTTATTTCATGCAAAAAAAAAAATCTGTATTTGAATGTTTATATTAGGTTTATTCATAATCAGCAAAAAATGGGAAAACCCCAAATGTACTTCAGCTTGAGAATGATTAAACAAACTGGTATATTCATTCAATGAAATACTGATGTATGCAACAACAAGAATGAATCTCAGATGCCTTAAGCCAAATGAAAGAAGCCAGACTCAAAAGCCTACATTCATTTGACATTGTGGAGAAGGCAAAAGTACAGAAACAGAAAAGAGATCAGTGATTGCCAGGGACTGGGGTTAGGGGTGGAGTTGACTAGGACGGACTATGAGGAAATTTTAGGGGATTGTTTTAGTTTGCTAAAGGGCTGCCGATGCAAAGTATCAGAAATAGGTTGGCTTTTATAAAGGGAATTTATTTGGGGTAAAAGCTTACATTTCCTAGGTCATGAAATGTCCAAATTGAGGGACCATCAGAGGTGCTTTCTCACCAAAGTCATTGCTTTGTAGTGAAGCAAGATGGCCACCGATCTCTGCCAAGGTCTCTCTGCCTTCCCCTCCACAATCTACAGTTATCTCCTGGAGCTCAGCTGTGGACAACTAGGCATAGATAGGGCTTGTATCTTTCGGGCCTCCTCTATCAGATTCTGCTCCTCAGCTTTTTCTTGAGTTCAATTGCAAGGCTCATTTCTCCCTGGACCTCTCAGCTCTTTGAGCCTTTCAGGGGCTTCTCTCATTGCAGCTCAGCTGTGGGTGAAACTGGAGTCCTTTCTATCATGGTATCTTATCAGTTTCTGTCTCTCTCTGTCTCTGTTTATATCAGACCCAGCCAGAAGGTGGAGACCCAAGTTAGCTCACACCTCACTGACTAGTCCAATCAAAAGCCCTAAATTGAGCTTATCCAGTAATCTAATCAAAGGGTCCTCAACAGAATTTAATGCAATCAAAGGGTATCACACTAGCAGGAATAGATTAGTTTAAAAACATAATCTTTCTTTTTTTGGGATTCATAAAATAATCTCAAACTGCACGGGGGAATGAACTGGTCTAAATCTTGATTTTTGGTGGTGGTTAAGTAACTGTAAGCAATTGTCAAAACTCATAAAATTGTACACTAAAAGGATGAATTTTACTATATGAAAACTACTTCTCAATAGACCTGACACCTCTTTCCCCAAAATTGAAGGGCAAGAATGTGAAGTCTTATATAAATCAGGAAGTCAGTAGATAGTATATCAAATGGTTAATCAAGAACAGCAGTATAAGTATATTATTTAGAGTTAAGAATCTGAATTAATGTCCTAGAAAACAAAAAGAAAATTATTTAAAAGTGGGTGCTTCTTGGAAGCGAGACTGCAGAGGTATAGTTCACGAGGTGGATGCTTTTTATTTGAAGTCTTCCTGTACTATTTTATTTTTACTGTGTGCATTTATAAAATTGATTAAAAAAAAACAAATAAAAATATTTTAAAGCCAAATAATTGATTTGCTTTTGTTAAACAACTTCTTTGTAAGTATGGGATTTTTGTACATTTTAATGTGTTTTTTGTATGTATTGTCTTCATTCTGTAAAATGGCATAAAGTAGAGATGAAATCAAAGTAGTTGATTCATTAGCATGGCTTAGTGATTTCTTTTCTTCGCAAAGGAAATTGCATTTCAGGGACATCAACCATACATAGGTACAGCCCATTGCAAATGCAGCATTGCTCACCTACTCTTTTAGGTGAATGCATCTGGTTTAACTTGAAAGGTCATTTGTCACCTATACGGGAGCACTTATGGGGCTGCTTGGGTTCCTTTTCTCAGTTTACTATAGCATTAAGCTTGCTGGTAGAGAATTTTGCTTGCATCTGCATTCTCTACACAGGCTTTCTAATGTGTTGTTTAACAAACATCATTTTGCTGAGTCAGATTGGGGTACCCCTTGTTTAGTATAGTGCCATACACACAATGAACAGTCAGCATTTTCTTGATTGTATTCTCTAAAGTCAGGGAAAGCCACTATACCTGTTCTGACTCTCTCCTAAGACAAATTAAAAATGTTATGGAAAAATCGTCAGGATAGTTTAGTGCATTGGTTTATTTCCCAGAGATCAGGTAACCTTCCAGTGTAGAGAGTAATTCTGTGATAATCATGTACCTGAATTTTCAGGCAGAGCTCTGATTTCAGGTATGCTAGCCTATTTTCAGAGCACAAATTCCAATTATTGGAGTTTGAAATATAGTTGCTGTAGCTATGACATATAACAAAGCACCAGGGTATATGTGTGTTTACCCAGATTTCACCATCTGTGTTATTTTAAAGACCTAAGCAAAACAGCTTACTGAAGATATCCCCATGATTCCTTTAACAACTCTCTGTGAACCATATGCTTTGACAGACCAAGAAATGACTTTAACAAAATAATGTTAGTTTCTGATTATAGCAGATTATAGTTCATTATAGAAAATTAGGAAAATACAAAAGTGTGTTGAAAAAAAGTAAAAATCTTAATCCCATACTTCAGAGATAACCACTATTAATATTTTGAAATATGTATTAATAGTCTTTATTTCTATGCATATGTATGTAACTTGGGATGATATATCCTATAAGTTTTGTGATTCTATTTTTTTCAGTTAATATTTTATAGTGAGAGACTTCCACTCTAATTAAATATTATTAGAAAACAAGATATATGCCATCATATGTATTGTCAAAATTTAAACATTTTGATTTGGGATATTTAGGTTATTTTCATTTTTAAAATTTTGTGAATAATAACTCCGCAGTGGAAGTTTTAAATAAACTTTTGCTTCTAATTATTTCACCTAGAGGAGGTGAAAATATGGAAATAAAGATCATAAAAAATTTTTAGGACTTTTGAGGCAAATATTTCAGGTTGTATCCTCAGAAGTTTGTATCATTTGATACTCTACCAGCTATGTATGGTGATGCAATTTTACTGACCCCTCACTCTTTCTGGGTGTTTTAATTTATGAAATCACTTTCAATTTGGTAAATGAAAATTATGTCTCCGTCTTAATTTCCTGTTCTGATTAGTTTTGGGATTAAACTGTTCCAAGTTTATTGATAGCTTTACTCTGTTCATCTACTTTGTCCATTTATCTATTGACATATTTTTCTTTTCCAAATTTGTTTATCAGAGCCAAGAAATGATTGAATGAGAAGGGAAAAATTACTAAAGTAACAAAACATGAGATTCAGAAGTTTTAGGTTTTTCTACTCTTTGATCATGCTAAGATGCCACAGATT
Source organism: Cabassous unicinctus (assembly GCA_029593785.1). Lineage (NCBI taxonomy): Eukaryota > Metazoa > Chordata > Mammalia > Cingulata > Chlamyphoridae > Cabassous > Cabassous unicinctus. The sequence goes on along the minus strand of JAQZBX010011014.1, from coordinate 29,854 downwards.
ATTTTTTCTTTTCTTAATTTTTTTTTAGAAACATGTCAGTCTTGTTTTGGAAGCTACTGACTAGTGTGGCAGTGTCACTATTAAGGGAAAGTGAATGAAACCCAAAAAGGTTTCTCAGAAACGCTGGAAGTTAATTTTAGGGAGTGTGGTTGGTATCTTGAATGTTGAACTTTTAATAGCTCATAACCTGAGATAGTAAGAGCTTAATAATTTTTAAGTTTCTTTCTTTTAAAAATCTTCTGTGTATCATTATCTGAAAAATCTCTTTTAAAGCAGTTTTATTGGGATATATTCTTATACTATTCAATCCATCCAAAGTGTACAGTCGATGGCTTTTATTATAATCACAGTTGTGCATTCATCACCGTAATCAATTTTAAAATATTTTCATTACTCCATAAAGAAAAACCACATATCTCTTAGCAGTCACCTCTCAATCCCTATATCCTTCCCTAGCCCTACTTAACCAACTATTTTAGTCCCTGTAGATTTATTTATATTTACATTTTATACAAATGGAATCATAGAATATGTAGTACTTTGTGTCTGTTGTTTTTTTACTTAGCATAATGGCTTTTAAAAATTATTGTTGTTTTTTAAATTAGAGAAGTTGTAGGTTTATAGAAAAGTCATATAAAAATTATGTTCCCATATAACCCCTATTGTTGACACTTTGCATTAGTGTGGTACTTTTGTCACAACTGATGAAAAAATATTAAAATATTACTGTTAACTATAGTCCATAGTTTACATTAAGTGTATTTTTCCCATTTACCATCCCATTATTAACACTTTGTAATAGTCATACATTTGTTATAATTCATGACATAACAGTCTTATCTTTGTACTATTAATCACAGTCCATCATCCACAACAGGGCTCACTGTGTTATACAGTCCCACGTTTTGACTTCTAACTTTCATTCTAGTAACATACACGACCCAAAACTTCCCCTTTCAACCACATTCACAAACAATTCAGCACTGTTGGTTACATTCACAATAATATGCTACCATCACCACTATCCATTTCCAAACATTTACAATCAATGTAAATAGAAATTCTGGACAAATTAAGCATCAGCTTCCCTTTCTCTACCCCATTCTATCCCCTGGCAAGCTATATTCTAGATTTGAACTCTATGAGTTTGCTCATTATAATCAGTTCATATCAGTGAGATCATTCTTGTTTATTTCATTCGGCATAATGTTCTCAAGGTTCATCTATGTTGTTGCATGCATCAGGACTTCATTCCTTTTTACAGCTAAATAATATTCCGTTGTATGTATATGCCACATTTTGTTTATCCATTCATCAGTTGATGGACATTTGGTTGCTTCCATCTTTTGCAGTTGTGATTAATGCTGCTATGAACATTGGTGTGCAAATACCTGTTTGGGCCCTGCTTTCAGTCCTTCTGGTTTATACACAGTAGCGGGATTGTCAAGTCATGATAATCCTATATTTAGCTTCCTGAGGAACTGTCAAGCTGTCTTCCACAGTGGCTGCACCATTTTACAATACCTACAATACAAGCAATGAATGAGTGTTACTATTTCTCCACATCCTGCCCAACACTAATTTTCTGTTGTTTTTTAATAGTCGGCATTCTGGTGGGTGTGAAATGATATCTCATTGTGGTTTTGATTTACATTTCCCTAATAACTAGTAATGTTGAGCATCTTTTCATGTGCTTTTTTAGTCATTTGATTATCCTTTCCAGAGAAATATATATTCCAGTCTATTGCCCCCCCCTTTTTTTTTTTTACAATCCACAAGTCTTTCATTATTATTTTTTACACCTCTTATGCCATGAATTCATAGGGACAGGTTCCAGTAGCTCAGGCTCTTTTCCATTGGTTCCCACAAAGTGTGCTTCTCTGGGTGGAGCAGGCTGGTGCTTCACCAGGTACCTTTCTTTTTGGCTTCCTTTTTCTATTCATTTTCCTTCACGCGTTTTAGGAAGCTATCTCAGCTCTTAGAGTGCTTAACATTCTCAATATGTACATTAATTCTCTTGGCAAGAATCTTGCCCTTACCTGTTTGTTTATCACTATACCAACAGCATGCTGGGTAACATTGTAGACTCTTCCGGTTTTGCCATGGTAACATTTGTGGAGCATTCCTTTTTGAACGGTGCCCATTCCATTTATGTCTATGATAGCACCTTGTAGATTCACATATATGTGGCCAAAGGAATGACTCCATGTTTTCTAAAAGGAGGAGAAAACATGTAGAGGGTTCCTCTCTTCTTTACCTTTGTTTTTGTCACTTTGGTGACTTACTGTAAGATGCTGGTTTTGGCCAAAAGGCTTTTTGCCCATTTTTAATTGGTGTGTATGTCTTTTTATTGTTGAGTTTTAGGATTTCTTTATTATATTCTGGATATTAACCCCTTATTGGATATATGATTTTCAAATATTTTCTCCCATTGAGTAGGTTGTCTTTTCACTTTCATGACAAAGTCTTCTGATACACAAAAATTTTTAATTGTGAGGAGGTCCATGTATCTGTTTTTTCTTTTGTTGCTTGTGTTTTAGGTGTAAAATCTAAGAAATCATTGCTTACACAAGATCCCAAAGTTGCTTCCCTACATTTTCTTCTAGGAGTTTTATAATCCTGACTTTTATATTTAGGTCTTTGATCCCTTTTGAGTTAATTTTTCTAGATGATATGAGATAGTGGTCCACTTTCATTCTTTTGCATATGAATATCCAGTTCTCCCAGCACCATTTATCGAGGAGGCTATTCTGTCCCAGTTGAGTGGAGTTGGAAGCCTTGTCAAAAATCAATTGGCCATAGGTGTGAGGTTCTATTTCTGAACTCTTTAACCAATTCCATTTGTTGATATATCTATCCTTATGCCAATACCATGCTGTTTTGACCACTGTACCTTTGTAATATTCTTTGAAGTCAGGAAGTGTGAGTCCTCCAACTTCATTCTTTTTTGTCAAGATGTTTTTGGCTATTTGGGGCCCCTTACCCTTCCAAAGAAATTTGATAATTGGCTTTTCCATTTCTGCTGTTGGAATTTTGATTGGATTTGTGCTAAATCTGTAAATCATTTTGGGTAGAATTAACATCTTAACATTATTTCGTCTTCCAATCCTTGAACACAGAATGTCTTTACATTTATTCCATTATTCTTTGATTTCTTAGCAATGTTTTGTAAGTTTATGTGTATAAGTCTTTACATCATTGGTTAAATTTATTCCTACATAGCAGATTCTTCTAGCTGCTAATGTAAATGGGATTTTTTTCTTGATTTCCTCCTCAGCTTAGTCATTACTAGTGTATAAACACACTACAGGTTTTTGGATGTTGACCTTGTACCCTCACCACTTTGCTAAACTCGTTTATTCTCTAGTAGTTTTGTTGTTGATTTTTCTGGACTTTCTATATATGGGATCGTGTCATCTGCAAATTGGGAAAGTTTTACCTATTTTCTAATTTGGATGCCTTTTATTATTTTTCTTCACTAATTGCTCTAGCTAGAACTTCCAGTACTATGTTGAATAACAGTGGTTACAGTGGGCATCCTTGTCTGTTCCAGATCTTAGAGGGAATACTTTCCATCTTTCACCACTGAGTGCGATGTTAACTTTCAGTTTTTTATAAATGCCTTTTATCATGTTGAAGAAGTTTCTTTCTATTCTTATTTTCCTAAGTTTTTTAATCAAGAAAGGATGCTGAGTTTTGTCAAATACCATTTCTGCATCAATTGAGATGATCATGTTGCTTTTTCCCTTCATTTTTGTTGATGTGATGTATTACATTAATTGATTTTTTAAATGTTTAACCACCCTTGCCTACCTGGGTTAAAACTCACTTGATCATGGTTTATAGTTATTTTGATGTGCTGTTGGATTCGATTTGCAAGAATTTTGTTAAGGATTTTTTCCATCTATATTCATAAGAGAAATTCTTTTCTTGTAGTATCTTTATCTCACTTTGGTATTAGGGTCATGTGGCCTCATAGAATAAGTTAGGTAGTAGTCCCTTCTCTTCAATTTTTCTTTTTTTTTTTTTTTTGCTGTATTTGAGCAAGATTGGTAGCAGTTTGTCTGGGAATGATTGGTGGAATTCACCTGTGAAGCTATTTGGTCCTGGGATTTTCTTTCTTGGGAGGTTTTCTTCTTGTTTTAAAGTAAGCTTTTAAGGCTATAAATTCCCCTCTCAGCACTGCCTTCACTGTATCACATTAGTTTTGATATGTTGTGTTCTTTTTTTCATTCATCTAAAGATATTTACTGATTTCCCTTGCAATTTCTTCTTTGACCCACTGATTGTTTAAGAGAGTGTAATTTAACTTCCATATATTTGTGGATTTTCCAGTTCTCTCTGTTATTGATTTCCTGCTTCATTCCATTATGGTAAGAGAAGAGGCTTTGTATGATTTCAGTTGTTTTAAATTTATTGAGACTTGTTTTGTGTCCCAACATGTGGTTTATCCTAAAGAATGCTCCAGGTGCAATTGAGAAGAATGTATATTCTCCTGTTTGGGGGTACAATCCTACTGTATATGTCTGTTAGTTCATTTATCATTTTATTCAGTTTCTCTGTTTCCTTAATTATCTTTCATCTGCATGTTCTTTCTGTTGATGAGAGTGGTGTATTGAAGTCTCCAACTATTATTGTAGAGGTGTCTATCTCTTCCTTCAGTTTCGGTAGTGTTTGCCTCATGTATTTTGAGGCACCTTGCTTAGGTGCATAAATATTTATGATTGCTATTTTTTCTTGGTGGATTGCCCCTTTTATTAATATATAAAATGTCCTTCTTTGTCTTGTATAACAGCTTTTTATGTAAAGTCTATTTTGTCCAATATGAATATAGATATACCAGCTCTTTTTTGGTTACATGGTTTGGTTGCACGGAATATATTTTTCTATCCTTTCCCTTTAAAACTGTTTATGTCTTTTAGTCTAAGCTATTTATAGACAACATTTAGTTGGATCAAGCGTTTTTTCCATTCTGTCAACCTGTGTCTTTTGATTAGGAAGTTTATTTACTTCAGCCATTTTGTCCTTTGGTTTTTACGGCATATCTTTTTTGCCTCTCTTTTTCTTTATTGTATACTCCTTTTCTTTATAGTTGATCTTTTGTGATGTATCTGACTGATCCCATTCTAATTTCTGTTTCTGTATTTTTAAAAATGCTTTCTTTGTGGTTACCTTGGGGTTTATATTATACAACCTACATGTATAATGTACCAATCTGAAAAGATACCAACTTATTTTCAGTTGTTCAGTTGTTGACAAACTCTCTGTTTCTGCTTATCTATGAATACTTTTAACTCTCCCTCATTTTTGAAGGACAGTTTTGTTGGATAAAATATTTGTCAGTCTTTCTCTTTCAGTATCTTAAATATATCAAACCACTGCCTTCTCACCTCCATGGTTTCTTCTGAGAAATCAGCACAGTCTTACTGAGAATCCCTTGTATGTGACAAATCACTTTTCTCTTGTTGCTTTCAGAATTTTCTTTTTATCTTTGACATTTGACATTCTGATTAGCATGTGTCTCAGAGAAAGGATTTATTAAGATTCATTCTTTATGGAATATGTTGTGCTTCTCAGACATATATATTTATGTCTTTCATAAGAATCGGGATGTTTTTGGCCATTATTTCCTCAAATATTCTTTCTGCCCGTTTTCCGTTTTCTTCTTCTTCCAGAGCACCCATGATACATATATTTGTGTGCTTCGTGCTGTCATTCAAATCCCTGAGACACTGTTCAATTTTTTTCTATTCTTTTTTCTATCGGTTCTTCTGACTGTGATTTCGATGATCCTGTCTTCTGGCTTGCTGATTCTTTCTTCTCTTTGTTCTAATATGCTATTGTATGTGTCTAGTGTATTTTTAATCTCTATTATTGTGCCTTTCATTCCATAATTTTCATTGTGATTTGTTTTTATACTTTAAAATTTTTCTTTATGCTCATACATTGTCTTCTTAATATCCTTTATCTCTTTATGCATATTTTCCTTCATCTCCTTGAATTGATTTGGGAGATTTGTTTGAATATCTTTTATTAGTTGTTTCAACTTCTGAATTGCCTTTGACATTTTAATTTGTTCAAGTGACTGAGCCATACCTTCCTGCTACTTACTTTGGCCTGTAATTTTTTGCTGATATCTAGGAATCTGATTATCTTGATGAATTAACTCTGAAGGTCTGTTTCTCCCTCTTGTCTAGGGTTTTATTGTTGATTAGCTTTGTGTTAAGGCTTTTCTTTGAATATTGGTCTAACTTATTCTAGACCTTTTAGCCTGTGTTTAACTGTTTAGATTTGCTTACCTCTTCTTCATGTTATTCTTTTCCTGGATATATGGTGCAATTTTTGAGATTGTACTTTTTGTGCAATTGTTTCACCTCTGAGAGAGAGCTTCCTTTCCTCTGTTCTTTCTCCAGGAGTCATGATCTGTTCTGTTTGTTTTTGTGCAAACTTTTCTCCGCAGGTTTTAAGATTTGTTTAAATTCTCTCCCTCACTCAGTGCCCCATTTTCCTTATACTTTTCAGTTCTGGGTCCCATCCTATCTTACAGCAGTTTAGTTTAATCCTCTCCACCTTTTATTTTCCTGTGAGGCTTTCCTGCCTCTGGTTTCTTCCCTCTTAGGGTATCTCACCCTGGGGAAATGATGGGGTTAATTCACCAAGATGGGTCACTTCAGACAAGTCCATTTTGCCTTTAGGTGTTTCAGCTGACTGAAGCTGGATTGAGTGAGGTCACAACAGTTCTTATCAGCCTTTCTCTGGCATCTGGCAGTCTCTTTTTTTCCCCCATGGGGGCCTTTTTTTGTTTCGTTTTCAGTTAAAGAATCCTTTATTTCTGCCTGTGTCAGGCACATATATCTTTATAATTTTTTATATACTTAAAAAACTTTTTTAAAGATACTTTGATTATAGAAATGTTACATAAAAAATATAGGGGATTCCCATATGCCCCACTCCCTACCCTTTCCCACACTTTCCCACAATAACAATATCCTTCATTAGTGTGGTACATTTATTACAATTGATGAACACATATTGGAGCGGAGCATCGCTACTAAGCGTGGATTATAGTTTACATTATAGTTTACATACTCCCTCATACAATTCTGTAAGTTATGACAAGATATATAATGGCCTGTATCTGTCATTGCAATGTCATTCAGGACAATTCCCATGTCCCAAAAATGCCCCCATATTACACCTATTTTTCCCTCTTCCTCCCTTAGAACCTCCTGTGGTCACTGCCTCCACATCAATGATTAAAGTTCTTCCATTGCTAGAATCACAATAAGTCTATAGTTGAATAACAGTAAGTCTACTCTAGTCCATCGTTCATTCCCCAATCCTGAGGATTCTGGGATGGTGATGCCCACTCTGTCTCTGAGTGGGGGCTTGGAACTCATAGGGCAGATGGATGAGACAATCTTGCTTGCGGTTGTAGACTCTGTCTGTTACTTGGGATGGTCATTGCTCACCATCATCTCCTTGTTAGTTGTCCTGGGTGAGTCCAATGAACTGGAGAGTAGGTGTTGCAACTATGTTGAGATTCATGGCCCAACTGGCACATGGAAAGCCCAAAGATTTAAGTCTCCTGGACATACACCTATCAACTCTAGTACTAACTATAGGTTCAAATAGAAGGGGCAGAAGAGTCATGTATAGGAAAACCACAACTGAGTCCAACTCTTTCACTGGAGAGCATAAATTCCAAAGTAGGGCCCAATGGCAGGGTGCCAAACTCCTGAGTTATTTGCCCTGCCTATAGTGTCTAGGATGTCTCCACAGCCCTCAGGAGCCCCACTATTTGAGGCAATATTTATTGTGGCAGTCAATGAAATCCTGCTGAGATGTGCATAAGTGGAACCAATGGAATGACCTCCCGACTCACTTTGAAGTCTCTTAGTCACATAAACTCATTTGTTTTTACCCTTTCCCCTTTTTGGTCAAGGTCTTTTTCCAGTTGCATTGCTAGTTGGCACATGCTAGTAATCCCTCGGTGCCAGGGAGGTTTATCCCTGGGAGTCATGCCCCATGCCAGAGGGAAGGTAATGCATTTATATGCCGAGTTTGGCTTAGGGAGAGGCCACATTTGAGAAATAAGGAGGCTCTCAGGAGGTAACTCTTAGGCAACCTATAATACTAGGCTAAGTTTAAATTTCAAAAGTAAAGGTTCATAAGTACAGTCATCAATATCAAGGGCCCATCAATGGTCCCTCCTCCTTCACTAGTCACTGCTCCAGTACTCGGGAGAGTCTTGCTATCCCCTTGGAGAATGTGGCAGAGCTCCGTAGGATGGGAATTTGATATCCTTTTGGTTATTGTGTGGATCTCCACACACTGTGACAATTCCCCATGAACACTTGTAAACATTCATATGCCTTATAGATATGCCCCAGGTGAACACATGGGGACCCTTTTGAATGCAGTACTCCTCAGCGGCTTGTGTTCAGTGCTGGGTCTCTGTGGACTTAGGTCCTTGTGCCTGGATATGTGTAGAGTTCTAACTCACTGATGTGAATTTGTCTATAGTGTGTCCACAGCTGAAGGGAGCTGGGCCATGCTGCCTCTCTGTGAATTACAAGCCACATGGGACTGAGTGATGGGGAAAGGACATGCAACCTGACCGGAGGTCCAGGACAGAATTCTCCTACCTGGGAATTTACTGTTTCTTTGATTCAGCATTTGTGGAGTCCTTTTCCAGTCTCTATCATCATGCAGAGTTCTATGCAAGCGGAATTTGTCCTTTTATTCACTAAATCTCTGGGGAGACTTTTTTCAGAGGATGTCTTACATCATCTTGTTGATGACATCACTCTGAAAGATCTTTTTTAATGGTCTCAAAACCCCCTGTGAGATAGGAATTACTATCCCTGCTTCACAAATGCCTAGACCAATTTAGAGAAGGGTTGTAACTTTCAGGTCACATGGCTGGTTTAGTTGTGATGCAAGGATTTGACTACAGAGACTGTGTCCTCCAAAGCACAGGATCCTTTCACTACACCTTACAGAATTTCTATAACGTTAAGCTCAAACAAGCAAAAAAGATAAGGCTTTTCTTTGTTGCTTTGTTATAGATTTTTTGCATTGTTTTGTTTTATATGAGCTTGTCACAAGAGAAGCAGCAAAATTCAAACAGGGTGAAATAACTGCCTTAGGCTTTCCTTTTGTTCTGACTAATATGGATTATTTGAGACGTCTCTAAGGTCCTCTAATTTCTTTCTTCTATTTCTTCACTTTTATGTCTTGAAGTGTATTTTTATAGCTAAAAAATGCAGTTATTTTGTTTACTAATGCTCTGATAGATGAGAGGAACAAGGGCCAGCTTTATAACTCACCTTGTAAAGCATCTATGATAATTTCTAGAGGTCTGAGAATTATATCTTTTTATAAACTATTATGGATTTTAAATCTGTAGTCTCCCATTCATCATCCATATTCTGTGAAGACAGGGACATGTGATGGTGTCCTTTTTAGCCTGCACTTTGTGAGTTCTTCACATTATCATTATAAACCTTTTAACCTCATGGTCTGTGATAGAAAGAAGCCCAGTTGGCATCAACCTTAAAAAAAGAAAGGTTTTGGAAAAACCTTTCTTTCCAAATCACTTGTCATTCTCTCCCCTTTCATTCCTCATTCACACTTAGATCAGATTCTTTCTTTGGATAGTTTTCTTCTATTACAAGATTGAGAATTGTCTCTTCTTTACAATATCAGATCATGTAGCTGAATAACTATGGATTATGATAATATTTTTGAAACGTGAACCCCTGAGAACTTGTGAGCACTTCAACTTTTCTATTTTCTTTGCTACTTCTAACCGCAAGACAGACCTTTCTCTTATTCTATCTGCTTATTCTTTTACAAGTCTTACTTGCATACATCCCTGTCATTTGACTGACTATAAATTATTGATTATTTACTGAGGCAGTTTGATATTTATAAATTCAAAAAAGAGATATAGATTATGTTTGTAAACTGGTCTGTCCCTCTGGGTGTGATACCCTTTGATTATATTAGATTCAGCTGAGATGCCTTTGATTAAATTATGTTAAGATTAGGACTTTGATTTGACCACATCATTAGGGCAACTCAGAGTTGAGTCCCTTCTCCCTTAATGGACTATATAAATGGATGCTCAATCAAGAACTCAAAGAAGTAGATACACAGAGAAGATAGACAGAGGATCCTGTAGACCCAGGAAGAGAGATGAGCCTGATAGTTTATAGTTGACCTTGTGAAGAGACCAGGGAAGCTGCGCCAGGAAAGAAACAAGCCCCAGAGGAAGAGAGACGAGCCCTATGCCAGCCTACACCTGAGATCTGAAGAAGCTGAGACCACAGAGCCTTAAGAGGAAAGAGGAAGGCTGAAACCTTGCAGATAACGCCCATCATCTTGCTTCAACATGTGGCAACAGACTTTGGGTGAGGAAGTACCTCTTATGGTACCTTGAGTTGGACTCTTTAGGGCCTTGTAATGGTAAGCTTTTTACCCCAAATAAATACCTTTTATAAAAGCCAACAGATTTCTGGTACTTTGCATCAGCACTCCTTTTGGCTGACTAATACACTTTTTTCTTTACTGATTATTTCTTTTGAATTTTCAAATTAATTTGTTTCTTGCAATTTACTGATTGTTTTTTAACCAACTCTTTTAAACAAGTCAGATCTTAGTTTTTAAAACCTTACATTTCTATTATTAACTTTTTACATTTTATCCATATTTCCCAAATACATTACATATGCCATGCTCTTCTCTTTTCATCACCAATCTCTCTGTGACCCTCTCCCATTTGGTTTCTATCTTCTCCACTTCATGGAGATTGAAAACACAGAACTGGGCTTCTATGACCCAATAGACTTCCAAAGTATGAACACTAATTATTCACTTCAGTATTTATCAGGATAAATGATCCTCCTGAATACTTTCTCTCTAAATTATTATTCTAGGACATAACCTTCTTTGTTCTCTGGGTGTGCATTCACTCAGACTGCTCTTTCTGATGCTTCACCATGGCCATTGATGCATTCATCAATTATTGTCATAGAACTTTAGAACCAGAAGAGACATTAGAAATCAATGATTGAATTCTTCCATGGACAGATCAGATGAGTATATGGAAGCCTCAAAGGCCTTGTTAGCAGAACTAGGATTAGTACCCCAGGGCTCCTAACATGGACTCTTTAAGTGCACTGGATTGGACTGGGATTCCTGCAGAATTCTTATCTTTACATGGGTTCCTTTTCTATCTCATCAGAGTGACAGTGGCTGCTTATCACTACAAAATGGTACTGGAAATTGTATCCTTCAAGAGTTTGTAGTCATTTCCCAAGGAAACAATATTAAACAATATTAATATTGTATGTATTCCTGATGAGGAATTTATCATCAAGTAAATCATAGATTGGGTGAGCAATATATCAACACAAATCTGTAATAATTAAAAAATATAAATCATCCTCCACTTCTTGGGAAATAGACCTAAATGTATAAGCTGATCATATACAGGGTTCGGATTTGTGCCTCAGTGCTGGTGGAGGCTTTACCAGGTGAAATCCTGCTTGCCCACTGTGAGCAGCCTGAACCCAATAGCTCTGTCTTCTGAGCAATGAAGTCCTTTGTTAGCCAGACACCTTCCCTGCCACTACTAACTTTCTATGTAGCTTGTGGTGGGTGGTTATTATTTCTCAGCTTTTTTCAGTTTTCCAGAATATTTCATATTGAGTGAAAATATCACTGTGACAGATTGCTGCTTCCATTTTAGACAACATTCCTACGTGGATTGTGGCCATTGATTATGGTCAAAACAAAGTACAGGAACAGGATGGACATGAAAAGTTCATTTACTGATGTGCAGTCCATGCCCTAGATTTACAATTTGTATCAGAAAAAATCAATTAAATGAAATGTAAAATTATAAAATACAGTTATGTTTTTTGACATTTGAGTTTTAAAAGATACTTCTGATCTTGATAAAGTCAGTTCTTAATTCTGACATTATGCCCTTCCTTACTTCTTTGGTTTTATACTATCCTTTATTTTTTGAAATTATGATTTTAGAGGGTCTTTTTTTTCTTTTCCTTTTTCAATGTTCCTCTTTGGCAAGGCAAAAATTTGGTACAACATTGGTTGATTCCCAAAATTATTGTTGAAGTTTTATTGGTCAGTGAAACCCCTAAATCTGGAAACTCCTGCCAGATATTACTTCATGTGAATGTAACCATAACAGCTGTTTGACCAAATGGACCTAAATTACTATGCAAACTGTAATAAATATTAAGTGCTTAATTATCAGTTTTTATTTTCTTTTTATAACTTAGAAGGACTTCAGCAACATTATTTGCATAGCTGGAATCTCTTGGTGCAAGGAGGAGATTTTTCTTAATAAATTCTGGTCTAGCAAGCAGAGGCTTTCAAAGCCATTTCCTTAGGCTAGAGTGGGATATTCAAGCAGGTGAAAGAATGGACTGCCCCTTTTCCAAATGAAAAGAGCACATTCCAATCACCATTGCTTTGATTTGTTTCTTAACAAGTTATATATCTTATTTTCAAATGTCAAACAACAGAAAACTGAGGGTGTGAGATTTTTATGTTTATTTCAAGGAGACACGGGTTTTAAAAGTATTTGAGAAACGCTCACCTGGAGTTGTGATTCTGTAAAAAATAACTTAGGTCCTCTCTGCTGCCACTAGATGGCATCTTGGTTCACCACGTCACAGCCCCAGGAGTGAGACCCCCTTACTGGTTGAGCTACCTAGGGCAGGTGGCAAAGCCCACACAGGAGCTGTCGGGGTCCACAGTTCACTCACGCGAAAGTCTGGCTGGAAGTCGGTGGTGGTGGGATCACGGTGACCCTAGGGACGGCCTAAGCCGCGGCAGAGTCCAGGGTCCGCGGGGGCGGGGCCGGAGAGGCCCAGATGATTGTTGGGGGGAGAACGGGCTGGGGACCTGGAATCGAGTGCCATCTGGGGAATGTTTGCGGCAAAAACACGTTGACAAAGTGGGGGCGGTTTACTGCTCATAGGCTTCAGTCCCACAACTGGAGATACTTCCCACTCCCGGTTGGGTGAAGACTGCCACAGTTCCCCAGGCTGGTGGCTGCTGGCCGAAAGGTCTTTGAGGACGGCTGAGACGGTGGGGTGAGACTGAATACTTTGAATGGAGGAGGAGGGCTGGGGATGGTAGAGAACTCGTGTGCACCTGAAGGCTCACCTCGAGCCCCAGCCTCCCTGTACACATCCCTGGTTAGGCTACCACAGTGTGGTAATAATATCTTTTAACCCCACAGGGCTCAGTTCCTTTAGGGCATGGCTTTTCTCTTTCCTCATCCTTCCCTCCCTTCCTTAGCTCTTACCACAGTGTTTGGTATACAATAAATACTCTTTAAATAACGATTAAATAATTTTTAAAAAATTAATACTTAGGAACTTACCATAAAGTAATTCACTTACCACCTGCCAAAGAGATTTGGGTTTTATCTCATGCCACAGTGAAATTCCATATAGACTTCAGAGTTAAATGTGTAAAAACAACCAGATCATAACCTGGAAGACAGTATTGAACATTTAGAAAATAGCTGGATGGGGGAACTCTCTAAGCTTGAAAGCAAAAGAAGAAATTTCAAAGTAAAAGATTGATAGATACAATTTCCATCTATCAGATTATTGGGATTTAATGAGACTATCACTCTGCATATCTGTATGTAGAACTCCATAGAGAGCTATTTGTTAACAGAGGCTGTTAACAGTAGTCATTTTTGGATAATGGGATTAGGAGTGATTCATTTTATTTTACTTCTTTCTTTGTATTTTTTTTGTGTATTATGGACTTGTTTTTGGTAAAGGGGAAGGATTTTTTTTTCTCAAATACCAAGATGGTATGTTAGGAAAAAGCAATTAAACAAATTTGAATGTGGGAAAAGTTATATGTAGCATAATGGTAAATGATTTCTATCTTTATTTATAAAGAGCTCTTTCAAATTGAGAAGATTCATCCAAGAGAAAAATGGCCAAAGGACATGGACAGAAAATTCACCAAAGAGGAAAATTCGATTACATACTTGAAAAAAGGTTCAATCCCTTTAATAAAGTAATGCAAATTAAAATAAGATACAATTTCCACCTATCATATTATTAAGATTTAATGAGAATATCTAATGCTGACAAGGATTGTGTAATGGGTACTTTCATAGAGGGCCAATGGAAATGTTAATTGGTACAACTATTCTGGAAAGCTATATGACAGTGCTTATCAAGAACCTTTGGTGTTGTAATTCTACTTCTGGAACTCTAGTCTAGGAAACCATATTTGGGTAAAGATTAATCCACAAAAATATTTAGCACTTTAATAAGAAAATAAATTAAAAAAATATTCAGCACAGTGTTATTTAATTGCAAAAAATGGAAACAGCCAAAATGCCTAAAGGTAAGGAAAAACTATGTGCCCTCCATTTACATTAATGGCAGGTTCATAAATACCATTGAATGGTTGTAAAGAAGATATTATAAATATCATGATATATTGCTGAAAGAATTAAAAAGCAGCACTTAAAATTGTATTTACAGGTAGAATTCAACTATGAAAAATACAAATAGAAAAAAAAAAAGACTAGGAAAAAACATACCACAATGAGAATAGTTATAGCGTTTTTATATGTGTGGCTATTTTGCATTTTTCTGGACTTTGCAGTTTTCTACAATTTACTACTTTAAAATATATTTATTGGGTTTCTGTCTTACATTAAGCCTTATTCTAGGTATTGGAGTTATGATAAATAAGACAGGACTGCAACTGGAAAAAGAACTTGACCAAAAGGGGGAAAAGTTAAAGACAAATGAGTTTATATGGCTAAGAGACTTTAAAGTGAGTTGGGACGTCATTCCAGAGGTAACGCTTATGCACATCTCAGCAGGATCTCTTTGACTGCCAAAGTAGATACTACCCCAAACAGCGGGGCTCCTGAGGGCTCTGGAGACATCCAGACACTGTAGTCAGGGCAGATAGCTCAGGAGTTTGCTGAATTGCCAGTGGGCCCTACTTTATAATTTATGCTTCCCAGAGTGACAGGGGAGCAAAAATTGGACTCAGTTGTGGTTTCCCTATACATGGCTCTTCTGTCCTTCTCTTTGAACCTAGAATTAGTTCTAGAGTTGGTAGATGTGCATCCAAGAGACTTAAATCTTTGGGCTGTCCATGTGCCAGCTGGGCCCTCAATCTTAACGGATTGCAACACCCACTCTCCAGTTCATTGGTCTCATCCAGGACAACTAACAAGGAGGGGATGGTGGACAACTACCATACCAAGGAACCGAGAGAGTCTACAACTGCAAGCAAGAGAGTCCCATCCATCGACCCTATGGGATCACAGCCTCCTCTGTTAAAGGTGGAGTGGACATCGCCATCCCAGAATACTCAGGATTGGGGAATGAGCTATGGACTAAAGGAGACTTATTGCTATTCTACTATAGACTTATTGTGATTCTAGCAATGGAAGAAATTACAACATTGATGTGGAAGCAGTGGCCACTGGAGGTTCTGAGGGCAGGGAGAGGGAAAAACAGGCGTAATACAGGGACATTTTTGGGACTTGGGAATTGTCCTGAATGACATTGCAATGACAGATACAGGCCATTAGAAATCTTGCCACAACCTACGGAATTGGGTGGGAGAGAGTGTAAAATACAATGTAAACTTTAATCCACGCTTAGTGGCAATACTCCAAAATGTGTTTATCAATTGCAATGAACATACCTCACTAACGAAGGATGTTGTCAATGTGGGAAAATGTGGGAAGTATGGGGAGTGGGGCATATGGGAATCCCCTATATTTTTTATGTGACATTTGTATAATCTAAGTATCTTTAAAAAAAAAAAATGACAGGAAAAGGTCCCTGCTTCCATAGACTGTTCATTCTTGTGGGGCTGACATAAAAGAAATGAGCTAATTACAGATTGTGGTAAGTACCAAGAAGGATGAGGGAGCAGATATTTTATTAAGGAAAAACCAGTGATGATTTCTTTGAGGAGGTGCCATTCGAATTGAGAGAAGGAAGGAGAAGAGAATCACAGGCAAAGGGTACAGCAAAAGCAAAAGTCCTGAGGTGGGCAAGAACTTGTTATTTTATTATAGCCACAGAAAGGAGATCTGTGGCTTATTAAGAGATGAGATTCAATCGGTAAGAAGAGGCCAGGCCATACAGGGCTTATTAGGCCATGATAATAATTGTAGGTTTTCTTCTATTTTAAATGTAACAGAATCCACTGAGCTTCACTGTTCTACAAATCAAAAGACACAAATTCAAAAACCCCAAGACCCAGGCAGTGGTTTCCTAAGGAACCATTTAGGCTGTCAGCATAAGAGAAAATAATCCCTTTGATTACATAAGAATTCTGTAGGAAGGCAGCAGAGGAAATGTGCCCTGTGATTACAAATACTCTTTTCTTTAACATGATGCTTTGAGACTGAAGACCCCAAATAGGACCTGCTTCTTATTTCCTTACATGGTGTGGTAGATTGATTTATGTATCCCAATTTAGACTTGTTCTTAATCTTAATCCACATTCCCATGGGTGTGGACCATTGTAAATATGACCTCTTGAAGATATTATTTTAATTAAGGTGTGGCCCAACTGAATGAGGGTGGGTCTTAATCCAGGTTACTGGAGACCTTATTATCAGAAGTTCAGACATAGTAAGAGAAAGCCATGAGGAGGAGCCAGAAGCCAGAAGTCAACAGAAGCCAGAAGTGAAAGGAAGAAAACCGCCCAGTGACCCCTTGCAGGCATACAAGCCAAGAACCCCCAAGGATTGCTGGCAGCCAGCACCAGGATATTATAGACTTTAGGGGAGCAAGCATTATCTTGCTGAGGCATCAAAACCATGAGCCAATAAATTCCCATTGTTTAAGCCAAATCACTATGTGGTATTTGTCATAGCAGCCTGGCAAACCAAGACACATGGCTTCAAAGTCTAAACTTGTCTTGGGGAGTCCAGGTAATTTGTGATTTCCTTAAGGAATCCAGGATTTAGACTAGGGGCTGCTGCACTGTCTCAGAAAGCGTTTTCACACAACCGCCACCCCTGCCAATCTCCTACTTCCCACGGACTGCCACCTGATGCTCACAGATGTCTTGACTTCCAAAGACAGGAAAGAAAAGGGCGATCTCCCCCTCTCAGAATTCTGCTGCATTCTGTCCTTTCTTAGGGATATTTTAAGGGAATCCACACAAGTAATTTTGTCATTAAACATTTTAGATTTGGTTGTACTCTTTTATGACTGATTTATATTTGTACTCTACTGTAAGAGCTTAGGGGCGATGCTATTAGTAATATTCTTGGAAAATGCCCTTGAAAAGTGAACCTTTCAGTCAACACCTATGCTAATAAGCAAAAATGTTAAACTATTATGTTAAATGATAATTTTCCTCCGTTAAAAAGTTGTTTAAATGCACTAAAAGCAATATGATATTAGGCCACTGTACATATCCTTTATTTATTCCTAAGTTTGAGGCTAATAACAATCCTAGCCAGTTTTAAACTTTACTCTTTCATCAGCCAGTCAGACATTATGGGGAAAGCTTTTCATTTTAGTAGTAGAATGTAGATTAATCAGATGGCTAAGGTATGGTGCTCTTTGGAGTACTTTTGATCTTGTGTGCCTGTTTCTGTACCGAGTGACTCAGTGTGGTGGCATATGTGTTCTGATTTGAGCGATCAGGCACCGTTCTCTGGATATTGACCATATCTCAGAGAGGGTATGAAAATTTTCAGGCTCCCACCATTTCCCCCCAATTTCTTCAAAAATTCATGCTGATATTAGAAAGAACATTAGATTCTCATATGTTAAATATAGGACAAGATAATTTTTAACATTGACTGGAGAAGGTTTGCTGGGTTAGAATCCAGTAGGGTCCTCTCAGACACTGAAATATCAGTGTGCAAGCCCATCTTTCTGTGGGTGCTCATATTTCTAACCCCAGCTCTTGCTACTTGTCTATCATAGGTAAGGTAATCCTAAAATTACCCATTTTGAGAATTGTGATATAAGCTCATAGGCTCACAGCTATGAAATAGGAGGGGTCTATAGAAATCGTTGAGGCCAGTTACTGACTCACTTTTTTTTAGGTGAGGAATCTAAGATCTGGGAAAATTGAGAAACTTGTCTAAAATCTTAGGTGGTTTGCTGTAAAGGTGGACTGAAACCTCAGATGTCATTTAGTATTGGCTTTGTACTGAAGACGTTCAGAATGGCAAGTACTGGAATTCAAAACATGCTGGATTCTTCCGTTATTAAAGTTGAGGCCTGCAACTGGAAGTTAAAACAGTTCTCCTGGACAGAACCCCTCCCATTAGGATGGTTCCATTCCTTCTCTACCATAAGGATGAGGCTTTTTTTTTTTGAGCAGGGAAAGTATTTCCCTTTGTGCAGGGTATATTCACATATTTTTGGAGTTCTTGAGTCTCTTGAATAAAGCCTGACAAACCAAACTGAATCTCTTGTGAAAGCTCATTTGGCCTAAAATTTTGCATTTTTATTAATGCTACTTTCTTCCTCTATTCTGTTTCTCCTTATCACCAGGAAAGACAATGCTTTGAAATGATCACATTACAAGAAAACACAATTTTAAAAAGGAATAGAAAGGGAAGACGGGTCTTTGCCTGATTTCTTCCGACCATGTCTGGCTTTCTTTCAGACACACTATGGTTCATTGTTCTGCCTTCTTTCCTGTTGCCATACTTTCCATATTCAGCACTGAAGAGCTTGAATTGTTCTTTTTGTTAACTCAGAAGCCTGCACATGATGAAGAGATTACATATGCAGCAGGTCAAATATGAGACTTTTTTTCTGAATTAAAAAAAATACTTTGGGTTTAATAGCCTGTTCTAAAATAAGAGAAACATACAAATAAAAAAATTTAAAAATAAAATAAAATAAAATAAGAGAAATAGAATAGACTAATACCTGGGAAGAGGAAAGGGTACATATCAGATATTTATGTAAAGCCTTGACCAATAGCTATTTTGGCATATAGATTCCAATGGTTTTTACATTTCTGAATACCTGGGTATGCTTGCCGTCGCATGTAAATATGGATGAAAACTTATTTTCTGGTTGATTAGGGATATGTATGTCCTTTGGTTTCATGTGGGTAGACGTTATCTGGGCTTTTACAGACTATTTGGCAAGGAGGGAGAAAAGGGGGTAATTAAAGGGGTGGGAGGGGACATGAGATGAGTGTAATCTTCCTTATGAGGGAAAAAAATCGAATTTACCTCCTTATTATGGGTAATTGCCTCCTTTAAATTTGATTTAATTCATATGATTCAAGTACAGTATAGTGGGAAAATATATAATAAACATAGAGCTGTACTACTGTCTGCTAACCAGATTTATCCTGTCATGGAATATTCTAGTGTAATTGACTCAATTAGTTTTGTTTTTTCAAAAAGACAAAATATGAAAGCAAAGTTTAATTACTAATGAAAATATATTTTAATTGATGGAACAAATATTCTATGTTGAAAATGGTTGATATACAGTTTAATTATATACCAAATGTGACCATATAGTAGATGAATGGGAAATGAAAAATGAGAGAATGAATATGTCTTATGTTAGTTATACATCGTAGGTCCCTTTTGTTCTCTGCTGTTGGTTCTCTCTCAGTGCTAAAGTACTACCACTTGATCTGGAATAAATGGGAACTTTTAGCAGATGTATGAAGCTATTATCATTAACAAATCCTCAAGGTCTTCAGTGTTTCCCAACATGCAAGATTTAAACTAAGGTGTGGGGAGGGAGTGTAGCTCAGTTGTTGAGTGCCTCCTTCTCATGTACAAGATCCTGGGTTCAATCCCCCGTACCTCCTAAAAACAAAACAAAAAACTAAGGTATGACTTTTCTGTCTTAAATATATCACCAAGGTTTATAATCTTCTTCTGTTGCCTTTTCTTTAAACTGAAGTGATTTCTGTAGCCAGTTAAACATTCAGTGAGTGTCCACATTGATTCCTTGATAAGAACTATTATGTAATCATTTTAATGAGGAACCAATAGTGCTTCTAAGAAAGAAAAAGTATCAGATTAGCTATGAGGCTTACACTTAATAAAATATTTAGACAAGCTGAAAGGTAAGATTATTTATGCTAGAAGAAAGGCACAAGATGTTGATATTATTTGACCACCTGTCTCCTCAGAAAATAGGTAGATAGAATTTGTTTTAAAAATGCCAGCTGTGTTTTGAAAGGTTACTAGGGCAGTAAAACCCAAAATCTCAACTTTCAATTGTTAATTAATTATTGATTTGTTTCTGTTGTATTAGAATTATGTTTTATTCACAATTGCAAGAAATTAGTGAGGCAGGGAATGGTTTCTATACCTGTAATTTTTTTAATGGCAGCTTTGATGGAGTAGAAACAACATTGGTTTAGTCTAACGGTTGTTACGCTAACTAAGTCATTTGATCTTTCTGAACTTCGTGTCCTTCTGAAATGGAGGGAGTGATAACTAATTCCCACAGTTGCACTGAATTAGATGTGATGATAAAAGCACGTGAAACTAACAAATGTTTAATTGTTGAGTACTTTACAGTTGCCTTCACTTAGTAAGTCTCTATTCCTTATTTAGTTCCCTCGACCTCCTGGCTAAGCTTCTCTGGGATATAAAAAATTCCAGAAGTATGGGGTGAGGAGTTTAGTAACAAATGGATTAAGATTTTGTGTCTGGAGTGGTTATTCATCTTCCCAGCATCAGCTCCTTAAAATGTGAGGGTGAAGAATAACCAATTTTTGTAAAGCACATGTACTTAAATTATAAATTCATAGAGTCATAAAATGTTGGTACTATACAAGACTTCAAGATTTCTGGACCCATTGCCCCTACCCTGGTTCCTTTCCCTTTTTCAGAGGAAGGCACTGAGGTCCTATAAGTTTAAACGTCTTCTCCAAAGTCAATCAGTGAATTAGCGACAGAGCTAGGACTAGGAACTTTGTCTATCCTGAATTCTCTTTCTGGAGGGGTCTCCAGATGCCACCCTACTGTGTGACTGTTTAGGATCTAGCCCAAATTATTAAAACAGTTTAATGATTCTTGGTAGAGCAGAAAGAGATGCGTTCCATTGTTTTGCCTTTAAAGTTATCTTTGCACCCCAGTTCATTCATCCATTCCTTTATGGACTACAAACCTATATAAATTGCATAAGAGAACTAGCTTTAACTCCTCCAGTAATAAGAGAAAACATCTTCACTAATGTTTACTTAGTGCTTTCTGTGTGCCAGGCATTTTTCTAAGGGTTTAACATACCTTAACTAATTTATTCTGCACACCACCACTATGAGGAGGTATAGTCTTATTCTTATTTTCATCTTTCATATAAGGAAATGGAGACATAGCTGGGCCAAGTAAAGCCCAAAGTTGCAAAGCTAGTCAAACAAGGATTCAGAGGCCTTTGTGAGAGTAGAACTGAGAAAGCTAGAGAAAGAGATTCTACTGCAAGAAGACACCTGGCCGAATGTATCCCCACAATCAGCTCTCTTTCATGCGAGGAAAGGACCTGAGAATATCATTTTTAAAATCACCTAGATTTTGGTAGATCTACTGAATTCCAATCAATTAGAATACAAGGTTCTACTTTGGTACTTAAATATTGATCAAAGAGGTCATTCATTTATGTTGATTGCTACTGGAACAAGGGTGTGCTATTTGTTTAGTCCAATGTCAATAACAAAATAGTGTTTTGTTTTCTGATTATATTTCTCTTAACTGGTTTTAATAAAAATGTTTATAGGAATGTACTTTATCAGCCAAGAAAAATTATCAAAAGAAAAGAAAACTTTCTTTCTGATTAGTATGCAGTTTGTTCTTCCTTACCCACCCAGTTATATAGGAATAGTATCCTTTTTTGCTCCTATATTGGTATTTGGGTTGAGCATAAAAATTGCCGTTTATGCATAAATATTTTACAGGTATAATATCACCTCGAATTTGAGTGGTTAGCTATTTGAAGGCTTTGGTTTTAGTAAAACGGTTTGTAAAACTGTGGATAGTCAGATAATAGTAGAGGGGGGAGTTATGAATTAATGGAAATTCATAAAAGTAATAATTCAAAAGGTTTATTTAGTATTGTAGTATTCAAACATAGTGTAAATAAAATTGAAATAAATTGCTCACCACCACTAACAGCATTTGACACACGCTGACAAATATTTTAAGTCAAAACAGGGAAAAACTGCATTACTTTGTACGTGTGAGTTTATGTGTGATGTTGTGTGTATGTGTATGTGTGAGGTGGGTAGTCATAAGTGGGGAATTGGGAGGAGATGTGAACAAATTAATTTAGCAAAGTCTAATATTTGAAATTTTATTTGTGTAGCTATATTAAATTCTATTATTGGTGTGCTTTGCTTTATGGAATAGATGCGTTCAATAAAGAAAATTGCCTGAAGGTCATGGTCCTTGTTCAGATGATTTTCATTTTAAGATGTGTTCCTCATGAAGAGGGGGAGGTATAATGGCTCATCAGTACTTCAGAGTTACTGCAACAACAGTAATGTTAAACTATCACAGAATATAAATGTAAAGAATCACAACTATTATTGAGAGCTGTGAATATCTATGGTGGGTTTTGTGTTTAGCACATTTGCTTAAATATTTAAAGAAAAAAGTTAAATCAACAAGCCACACTGGATTGTTGAGTTCCAAGGCTGCTGCGACCGTGTTTTCATGTTCTGCAAGTGAGGCTGGACAGCTCCCCTTGGTTGCTGTGGTACTGCGCCGATTTGGTTTTAAGAAGGAGAGATTTAGAACAGGGATGAGGTAAATGTTTTAAACTGCAGTAGCAACTGAGTAAATTTACAAAATTACAACCAATAGTCCATGCTAAGGGGGCAGCCTCTTTAATGAAACGCATGACTGAGAGGGAATAACAGCATTAATGTATATTTATCAAGTGCTGTTTATTGAAGCCCTTCTTCAGTTTTCATTAAGCTTGAATATCTATGTTCTTATTTTGTATTGAAATAATTTTTCATGATGTCTTTTTGTATTTTAAAGTTTTTTGCCCTACACTTTACAGGATTGAAGTGTGTATGTCTTTTGTGTGACTCTTCAAACTTTACCTGCCAAACAGAAGGAGCATGCTGGGCTTCAGTTATGCTCACCAACGGAAAAGAGCAGGTGATCAAGTCCTGTGTCTCTCTCCCAGAATTAAATGCACAAGTGTTCTGTCATAGTTCCAACAATGTCACCAAAACTGAATGCTGCTTCACAGACTTCTGTAACAACATAACACTCCACCTTCCCACAGGTAAGGGGCTTATCTTTGTTCACTCAAAACTATTCATTCAAACTATCTTATGTTTCTTTAAATAAGCAAATGTTTTTTTCACAGTTATGTTTCTGTTTTGGGCTGGTAAAATTCTCTAGAGACCAGCAGAGGTTGATTTTTTAAAGAAAATTGCACAAAACTGTCAAAACATTGCTAACAACATAACAATTTTGATGAAATCTCTGTGTGAATTTTATTTTTTGAAATGACTAATAAACTTACAGTAAAATCTATATTTTCATGGAATCTTTTGAAGGAACGAAATTGAGGTGAATATCAAGAAAGAAAGATAGGGAAAAGAATGAAACTAAAAGTAGTAGGTTGCCAACTTTTGTAGAGAGAGATTTCTTTTTGCATGGATACCATCTGCATATTTCCCCCATTGCCCATACTCAAGCAGAAGCACTCAGTGACAAAGAGACACAGAAAGAGAGAGAGACAGAGAGAGACAGAGAGAGAGAGGCAGAAAGGAATTTGACCCTTCCTTATTCATATTGTTCAGATATCTTCCTATCTTTTCTCCAATTTCATGGTTTTTTATCCTAATTTACAATGTTACTGGAAATCTTAATCTTTCCTCTTATCTGAAACTTTGGGGGATGTTAAGGGGAATGTAATTCTGAGTTAAAACTGGTTTATAACTTGAAAATGGGCCTGTTAGTGAATGTTCTTTAACACTTGTTAATATTGTAATTATTTAATGCTTATTGATGTGTTAATATCTATACACAAGTCCACACATTAGGAATTACATTTTATGGTAGTATCATTCAATCTTCAGTCATTCTTATTTCAGTATACTATTACAATATATATATTTTAACGTAGTATATTTTTTATAAATCAACTACATTTTTTTCCTTTACTTAAAAACGTTTTGGACAGAAACTTTGTGTCACTAACACAAATGAAAAACTTGCCATAAATAGAAGATAATTATGTAAATAAACAACAAAAAAGCAACGCTATTGCATTCCAGTTAGATATTTTGTGTTTTCTCTTTAAGAGAAGAAAAGATGTTAAAGACATATGAACATGAACTGAGCATTTTGATAAGTAATCAGAAAAACTAAAAGAAAACTAGATAAGAAATCATTATGTGACTCAATGTTATTTAATATCATGTTTGTTTGCCCGCTCAATTCGTCTCAAGAACTCCTAAAATAATTTTATGTGCCAATACTGGTTCTTGTCCCACTCTTTGAGAAACACCTTTTAAAGTCATTATCCTATATATTTCAACCTCAAAGAACATACTTGAGATATTCCATCCCCAAAAGCTACTTGCAGTCTTGATTTTTAGATGCCATTTATTCTCTTGCTCAGATTCCGTAGATTTCCTTGATTTGCTAGTGATCTAGGATCTATTCTGTATACTCTACTTTCCTTACATTTCCTCTCCAGGTTTATGTGTACACCAGAAACACTCTAAAGTGAAGGCTCCTTATATTTGATGCTGGGCTTACACATGATCAAGATCCAAAAAATTAAAGAGGTGCGGGGAGGAGTCTCCTCAATATGTGGCAGTGGCCTATTTAATGTGTCTTCTCAATAATAAATTATCCAGAACCCCACAATCTGCCAGTCATTAGAGATACAAGACACTACTTTGACGGTAACAAGAAATCTTTATGCACAAGATTCTTTATATGCAGTTGGGGAAATTAAAGGTATTTTGTGCACCTAGAATGAAATTCCTTCCCAGACCAACTAGAAACTCAGTCTAAGTACCGAGAAGCCTATGATTCTACTCCCTAGTCCCATCAAGACCCAGGCTCTCTTCTTAAAACACCAACTTCAATGAGATAGAATTAATATATAATAAAATGTCTACATTTCACATGTGTGGCTTGATGAGTTTTGACACACATATAAGTATCTATACTCCCAAGTAACCACCTCCACGTTTCCATTTCCATCACCTCTAACTGTTCTCAGTCAATCCCACTTCCCCTAGGGACAGACAACTGATCCCTTTTCTGTCATTGTAGATTAAATTTTCCTGGAGTTTCATATAAAAAGAGTCACATGGGATGTATTATTTTGTGTTTGACTTCTTTCTCTCAGCATAATGTTTTTGAGATTCATTTATGTTGTTAAGGGCATCAGTTGTTTGTTCCTTTTTATTGCTGGTTAATATACTATTGTGTGAATATACTACAGTTTTTCATCCATTCACGCATTGATGGGCATTCATTTAATTTCCATTTTGGAGATATTATTAACAAACTGCTGTGAAAATTCATTTACAAATATTTGTCTGGATATGTGTTTTCATCTCTTATATATATTAAATATAATACATATAAGTGTATGTTTAACTTTATAAAATCTCGCAAACAATTTTCAAACTGGTTGTACCATTTAACATTCCCACCAGAAATTTATTGTAGTTCACTTTGCTTCATGTTCCCACCAGCACTTGCTATAATCAGTCTTTTTAATTTTAGCAATTTACATGGTTATGCAGGTGTATTTCACTGTGGCTTTAATTTGCATTTCCCTCATGACTAATAATGTTATCTTTTTATGTGCATATGGGCTATTTGTATATCATCCTTTATAAAGCATCTATTCAACTCTTTTGTGCATTAAAAACTTGGGCCATTTATCTTCTTATGGTTGAATTGTAAGAGTTCTTTATACTGTTTCCATCATCAATGATTGATATTCCTTTCCCTGCCTAAAAGGGATTTGTTGATTTTAAATGTGATCATATATATACATACACACACACACAAACATTCTGAAAAGTGTACAGTATGGCATTTCCACAATACTTAATGCTTTCCATCATATTCATGGGAAAAACAGTAGAAGAAAAGGTCAGGACGTAACCAGAGGAGGTTGGCCAAAGCCTTTGCAGTCCCACCTGTAAGCCAAGTGGATCTTCACCTCTCTCTTTCATCTTTATTTCTTTGCTATTTAACCATCATTCCCAACAGTGCGGCCATTTTTGGATCCTGAGCTGATGTAGGTCACATTATTGATGGAAGTCCAATAACGTTTCAGCCGGCCTTTTTTCTTACCTTAGATCTTTTCTGTAATGATTGGTCTCTGGCTTTGTTGCCTTGTGACGACAATTCCAACCGTGAATACAGCTCGTGACTTTTCTTCTCCCCCTCTCTCTTCCTGCAGGTGCCCTAGTAACACTGCAATTGGAGACCAGCCTGTGCTCACTCTCGCCCTCCTGAAAATCCTTTTCAGAATTTGCCTCTAATTCCTGAAATCCTAGACTAGTGACGTTCATACAGGTTTCTACTGTGACACACGGAAATACTTTTTATATAATTTCCTAGTGTCCCCACCCGCACCCCACATGCACACACATGAAACAGGAATTTCACAAAATACTGACCTTTAAAATGTGTGAGGTACTCTGATCAATGCTGTTTCTTTAAATAAAAATGCTGGCCAGACCCCACTAATAGGTAATATTTGCAGTTTAAGAAACACCACTTTAAATGATATTTAAAATGTGGTAGTTTTAAACGAAGCAAGGACATTTATTATCTTAATTCACGAGTACAAAAGCTATTAAAAATCTAGTTATTTTATTTCAAATGCTTTCCTTTTAAATGGCCTTTAAAAAGTCCTCTTGACTATTCATTTTTAATACTAAAATGGATTAGATTTGTCAAATTAACCTAGATCATTGTAAGTAAAATTTGATTTAGATCACATTAAATTTAATCACTTGCCCATACCAAAAATACCTTCTTCTTGTTTGGCATTACACATTGGTTTAATTTTCAGGAGTTAGTTATTTTATATTTGCCAGAAGTAATTTTATAATTTGGTGGAAATATAATATTTTAAAAACTTTCCGCCTTCCCTGAAGCTTATTGAAGCAGATATTTTTGATGTCACCAGGGAAGTGGTCTTTCAAGTTCAACTGAATTATCAAAACTATTTAGAGGGATTTTTTTTTTCCCCACATGAAACTTGGAAGGCAGCAACCATTTCCAGAAACAGTCATTGAATTGACCAGTTTTTTGAGTTCATGTCTTTACTAACAGCAAATATGTTGTTATTATCACAAAAAAGTGTGTTATTGAATATTTTAAAATTAAATATAGACTATGCAAATCAGTTAAACAAGAGAAACATATATACTTTATGCAAATTACTCTAATTTCTTCTTCCTATTAATCTTTAGACCGGATAAGAATAGCTTTTTTAAAATTCCAAAATATCTGCCCACTTTTCTGGATGTTACTTTTCTTCCTCTGAATGCAACTGCCCTTTGATCCAGGACGCACAGACTTTGTTGTTTCCTCTAGAGTAACAATCCATACAAGAATTTCCTGCCCTTAGCTTCTTCTGAGGTTAAGAGAAAAGCCATTTGGGAAAAAAATTCACCTTTAGAAGTAAATGGTATATCCTTAACTCTTCAAGAATATTTCCATTTCCAAAAGAAAAGACTTATTTACACAAATTAGTGGGCAGTGAGGGAGAAGTCAAGATATGGTTAACAAAGAAACAATAAGTGAGGAAATTCCAGTGACATCTGAAGGTATTTTGAGAGTGTATCCCTTTAATGGGTTTTGCCTCAGAACTTCTAATCTGTTCTTTTCAGGTCTTTTCACAATCCTTTCACTCCTTTTCAGTCCCTGATTTGATGTAGGTTGGGCCCTCTTTCTCTATCCAACTCATCTCTTATACTTTTTTGCTTATTTTTTATATATTTGAGTCTCCCTTAATTTCCGTTTTTACAGATTCTATGGATTTGATTCTGCGGTATTTTTCTTTTCTCTCTGCTGTCTCTGTCCTTGGTGGCTTCTTTCCTTCTGTGTTTTGTGATTTCTGATGTGAACTCATATTTTTGGGAACCTTACCTGGAAAAATCTTTTGAAGTCTGTATTTAAAATGTATTCCTACAGAGAAGATTTACATTATCACCTGCCAGGTGCTTGGGGGCGCTACCAACCCAAATCCACTCAATATTTTCATTGGGCTTTTGGGACCAATGTATAGAGAGTCAGTTCTGGCCCTAACCTGCCTACAAGGGTACACACTTGTGGTGAGGAGCTCTTGAAGAGATTTCACTTTTCTTTTTTCTGATCTATCCAAAGCCAAGGTTGACAGAGAAGTATATCCTCTGTCTCACTCTACAGAACATTTAAAATTTTGTTTTCAGAGTAATGCCATTCACAGTTGCCTGATTTATGTAAGCATCTCAGATATGACCTTGCACTCTTTCAGGCACCACATTTTATCTCCTCACCTTGTGACACAGTCTGTTAAACTAAGCACATGGCCATCAGGAATTCGCAGGTGCCTCTAGGGCAAATGGCAACTCCAGTGCTCAAGTACCTCTCTGGATTTGCACTTTATTTTTGGCTGCTGAGCAATTCATTTATTTCCCTGCCAGCTTAGTCATAAAATAGAAAAATATTTTTCATTTATATATTATACAGCATTTTTGTGCTGTATCAAGAAGGATTTCTATGGACAATCTAACATGTAATTTGGCAGAAATGGAAATTCTAGGATAGTTTATTTAGAAATAATGCTGGCATAAGTAACCATCCATCTGGAAGAAAGAGTTGTACCACAGTGTCATATCATATACAAAAATAAATTACAACTTGATTAAGTATCTAATTGTGAAGTATAAAACAATTTAAATGTCAGAGACAAATTTAGAAAAAAATATTTTATGGCTTTATAGTATGTAAGCTGTTCTTCAATAGGACAGGAAACCCAAGTACTATAAAAGACAAATATAATTGACTACTTGAAAACTAGAACAGAAACAAATGATAAAATATCACATAAATAAACCTAAAAGATAATTAATTAATAGGTAGACATTTTGCAGCACTGCAAAACTGGAAGTGGAAGAAGGTAACTATTTAAAAGATAAGTAGTGTGTGTGTGTGCATGCATGCATGTGGGGTGTTTTTGGTAAAAGAGAGAAGCTGAGAGAAAGGGGATGACAGAGACCAAGGACTAAGTGAAAAAATGGGCAAAGGACACAAACAAAAAATTTACAGAAGACAATTTCCAAAGTGGTTAACAATTGAAAAAGGTGTTAAACCTCACCAATACTTGGAGAGAGACAAATTAAAACATATTTATTCCACCCATTACATTGGCAAAAGTTAAAAAGTGATATATCGGTCAGGATGTTTCAGGTAAAAGGATCATAACCTTACAGAATAATGTCTTAAACGCAAAGGAAATCACTGACCCACATGATAAGAAATTTGGAAGTAGGTTGGTGCCCTTGTTTTGTCAGTGAAAGAGACCCAACAATGACCTCGGTTCACTTCCAAATTTCTTATCACGTGAGTCAGTGAACTCCCTATTGCTTAAGACTTTGTTGTCTTAGTTTCTCATACTTTTATCTGATCCTTTTTCCTTATGTGTCTGCTTTTACTAATGAGGAAAACCTTGGGTTTTGTTCTTAGGGATCTTGAGGTTTGAGGGAGATAAAAGCTAAGGAACATAGTTTGCTCAAGTTGGGGTACCCAATAGCAATCCCTCATATTAGCTATCAAAGTTCTCTTTCCCTATTTGTTGTAAATCAA